>NDXB01011767.1:26619-89445 GCA_002631895.1 Agapornis roseicollis
GGGGGGGGGGGGGGGGGGGGGGGCAGCTACTACGCAATCACTTTTCACTGAATTGCTCCTGTATCCTCTGCTGTTGTCAAAAGGCTGATCCAACAGTAGTAGGTGTATTTATCATCTTGTTCTTACTGAAGGCTTTTCTCTCAATTACACTCATGCCTCAGTTTCTTAAGGCTTTACATTATAACATTTCATTATTAGTTCATGACTTAATCAGCTTTCTGACTATTTTAACACAAAAAATATTCTCTGTACATACATCCATGGCACTCATTTTGTTTAAAAGTTTAAATAAAAAAGTGTTTAAAGAATGAGAATAAGACAAAGTTTCATTCTATTGATGCATAGAACCTCCTTTAGCCATATTATTGTGGAAGATACCACAGTGAATGAGGTAGTAATCTTATGTAGAACATACTACATGACTGATACTTAAAAACTGAGGTGTCCTCCTTAGGCAAAGGGTAATGCCACCCACAATTCTGACACTATGTAAATCCTACTCTATTACTTTATCTTTTGCATACATGTGCTTGTGTGTAGCTATATACTAAATAGAGATATGTTGCGATAGTTGCTAGAGATGTTTGTTGGTAAGATGTAAATATAAAAGAAAACTAATAAAAGATCCTCATAAAATTCTTAAGTTCATCCCTATTTATTCAATTTTGTTCTATAAACCAACTTGTAAATTTTGTTTATGAAAGGAAATATCTTATACTCCAGCAGAGTGTTTGCTTAGGAATGGCAATGGAGGAACTGAGTCTGAAAATTAGCTTCATGATACAAATGTGCCTGTTGAATAAGGAAAGATTATCAAAACTGGTTCCTGTAGGACACCTGCACAGGGTTAGTTCTATGCTATTAGTATAACCATCATGCTTGGATTGTTTCTAATTAAAAGACTTTGTCTTTTGAGAAAATTCCATTGGCAATATGAAGTAAGTATTACTGCAGAGAAAGCACAATATTGATAGACTTACTAAGTTCTTTGCACTTCCTAATTATGATATTTTTTATTACTGATTTTCTGTTACAAAGTGGAGCTGGCCACCTCCAAAGTGAAATCACCTCTACATGGAAAGTTTTGGTGGAGATTCTTTAATATATTCATTATGCCTGAGATCAGGGACTATATTAGAGCTTAAAAATCTTTGTGCCACATTCATAAAGGGGTTCCCCTTTGTGTGTTTTTCCAGCTGCATTAAATGTTTTTTGTGATTAAATACCAAAGTAGAATGGACTTTCTTGAAAGCAGTTCTTTTGTTCCATTTCCTCAGATTAACTCATTAAAAGCATATTTCTGAAACTCTAAGTGGACAAACACTGGAGATTGATTAAAACACAAATCGTCTCCTTAGGCTCCTGGGTACTTCTGTTTTAGAACTATTCAACCCATGTCCTAGATCTCCCTTCACTAATAAATGCACTTGCCTCCTCTATGGGCTCAGTAGCTCACTTCACTGAATTGACGGAACAACTTAGTCTTTGCCATATTAATGCAGCACCTTGAGGGAAGACTATGCTTGTATCCATTGAGCTGTATGTGGTCTGTGGCTACTTTCCTTCTGGTGCTCATTTTGTCTGTTCTTCAGTACTTTAAATTCAACACTCTTTGATTATAATGAGAAACTTCCAGATATAGAGTTTCAATTTTCATTGCATATGTTATTAGGAGGGAATATCATGGGGTTCTAGATGAGTGCTATGTGTTACTTATAAAAAATCGCAGTAACAGGGATATCGCATCCTAATTAACAGTGATAAGCTTGCACAGATAAAAATAAACCTATAACCTACTTCTTTCCTACTCATTGGCTCTTGCAGAAAGATGATGTGGTCCCACATAGTGTGGTTGGTGTCCTGGGTTTAGCAGTAGCAGTCATTTTTTCTGCTTCATAGTAGCTGGTGCAGCTGTGTTTTGACTTTCAGTTGGGAACAAAACTGGTAACAGGAATGTTTTTAGTTACTGCTCGAATGTTTTACTCTAACCAAGGACTTTCTGAGTCTCATGCTCTGCCAGGGAGGAGGGGAGGCCGGGAGGAAGCAGGGACAGGACACCTGACCCAAACTGACCAAAGAAATATTCCATACCATAGGACGTCATGTCCAGGATGTAACTGAGAGTTACCCAGAAGGACACTTCACTTCTCGGTCAGGCTCGTTTTTGGTGGGTGGTATCGTATCCTCTTCCCTTGTTATTTCCTTATCATTATTATTATTGGTGGTAGCAGTAGTGATTTGTGTTATACCTTAGTTACTGGGCTGTCCTTATCTCAACCCGTGGGAGTTGCATTCCTTCGATTCTCCTCCCCATCCCTCCGGGAGCGGGGAGGAAGGAGGTGGGGAGGAAAGAAAGAAGGGGAGGGAGTAGAAACTGGGTTTAAACCACGACAGCTGGATATGCTGTCATGGAAAATTATGGCCTGGCTTCCTTTACCTTTGTAATGTAAGAAGTAGGGTCTGGACCTTTAGCCAAAATTTATGTGGAGAAAATAATAACAAAATATTTGTTTTGTTTGCAGCTAAATCATACCATATTTTATTCGCACAGCACTTAATAGCAGTGCAGCCACGTATTAAGTAATAATAGAGTTACATCAAATGGCTTAGCAACTCAGTTGGGAGAAGCATCCAAAAGTTCAGATACTCACCTGGAATCCTCCCAGAGCATGCTGGTCTGGAAACTGAACTCAAAAAATAACACTAGAAAAGCTGCTTTGTAGAGCAATTCCCTTTTCCTGTTTTGTTAGGTACTTTAAGGTCCAGAGGTTTGGGTACCTGCAAATAATGGTATAACGTGTTACCTACATGTAAAGGGAAGGATTCAGGACTCACTTTTAATAGTAAGTTGTTTTGTATTTCTCATTCCCATCACAATCAGAAGTACTGAGAGGAGAACAGGTAGAAAATTAGCCTTAAAACATATCAGAAACTAAGAAAACATTTCTTATTGCTTTTCAGCAATTAGTTTAATAGTTTCTTAAATTAATTATAATGTTAATAAACTAATTTTAATATTTTTTATTATTCTGAGCTCCTCATGTATGCAAACACATTATTTGAAAGGACAGTAAATAAAATTTTGGCAGTACAGTGTTTTATTGGCAGGGGCAAACAGGCTTTTATTGATCATTTCTGTACCTTTGAGGCTTTTGGCTGCATTTGAAGACAAAGTTCTGGCTTTTCTGAACTTATAAAAGTCAAGGTTCTGTCAACAGAACACCTCAAATACTTCCTCAGTGCTGAAATTTATTGCTTAAACATAGCAGTTATTCAGTAGGTATGCTCAGAACAGAACCTGGATCTCCCAGGTGCTGCCTCTGTGGTCTTCAGTCTGCATTTTCTTGTAATGAAGCGTGTTCACGAGCAATAGTGCTTCCACATTGAAATCCTCAGCCTAGGGCTTTTAAGAGGAAATTTAGCTGGTGCAAGACACCCTGTTTATATATAATGTTATTGATTTTTTTCCCTAGAATAAAAGATATCCTTCTTATTTCCCTGTGGGAAAGCAGATTATTGCAGAGGTGCAAATACAATGATCATTCCCCTTCCAACCCCCCCATTTTCTCTTTGGACTTCATATAAAAATAAGATACCATCACTGCTGTGGACAAGTGTGAGACCACCAGCTAATTTTGCATAGCCCATTGAACATTTAGATGGGAATTGCTCTTCAGGGTGTTCTCTCTGACAATAAACAGAAGCCTCAAGTCTGTGTTTGGCTGCAGTTCAAAAAAATTACTAAGGAATCCTACACACTTATGTATATGAATACAAGCAATTGCACTTTCCCATACAGTAAGCTTGCAAGCACAGTTATTAACATTTTAAAATGAGTAAATGCAAATAAAATGACTGAGTAATACATGTTATATTAAGATCAGCTATATGAAAAGCAAAAGGATTAAAAGTTAATTTCATCCTTTATAATTCAAGGGACATATAAATGGCATTCTGGGTAGAGTCAACTCCTCTTTTATCTGTCCTTTGATGCTGCTTTCTCACTGATTCAGTTGTTCAGATGCTACCTACATAATAAAATCCTGAGTTAATTTACTAAGATTTTACACCAGTGCAAATGAAAGAAGGGAAAGTGCTAAACAAGGCAATTAGCACTCTGTTTAGTGCACTCCCAAAATAAATGTAGGCAATTTACAATTTGGCAAATGGCACTCTATCCAGATCCAAGTCATTTCAGCCTAAGGGGTTGGTGCAGTTCATTAGGGGTGAAGGGAAAGGGTCTTTGTTTTGCTTTGCTTTTTAGCTGTATGTATATATATACACACATACAAATACACAGGTTGCTATTAAGGTCCACCCCATTTTACAGTACAGCAACAGATGTGACCCCTCCTGGGGTTATTAGGATTTCTGGTGGAAAAGTATCAAACTCTGTGCTCGCACTGTCCACATAAATGACCTCCTTTATGGTGATAAGGCTCTTTCCAAAGTGAGGGATTCCAAAATTGGCAACTCACTGATAACCTCCTTTGTAGCTTTCTTGCCATGATGAGGTTTTGTGTACTTACATGTTTATTATCACTGGAGCTGTTCAGATCAGATCCGTGGACCTGTGTCTTGAGTGAAATGATAAGATAAGCACTCTGCAACTACAACTGACTCTCTTTCTAATTGACAGGAAAGACTGCACTATGACTTCCATGTTTATTCTTGTAAGCTCTTTATTAATGCACAAATAATAGCTGTTATTAATGCAGAATCACAGACAGCATTAATATTTAAGATGTAAAAATGAAGAAGGTTAAATATGTGTTTATATTAGTTTTAAACAAGGAGCTTTGCAAAACAGTTAAGACAAGTAATGATGACCATATCCACAGAGAGCGTATGTGGTGTGAAACACCTGCTATGTTCTGGGGTTTAAATACATATTCTTAGTGGGATAAAGGTCTTTGATTAGTCTTCTGTGATGTCATGCTATTGTCTCTCTGAATTGCTACTGCTTCTTGCAAAAGAGAATACAAATTAAGATTCTAAACAAAATATGTGATATATTATGATATTAGCACTGATTTCTTTTTTGTTTATTCAGTCTGTAGAGCTCTTTTATATGATAGATCATAAGGTAAAAGCATTCTTTTGTGCCCTCTAGCTGCTGGTTGCACAAATGAAAGAAAGAGGAGAAAACAACCCTCAGATTATTAAATTCTCCTCATCTTTAGGGTTAAGTACCCTGCCTAATAAAGATCTCTCATGAGGATAAAGTTTCTTTCTTGGCAATGTCACATCCATTTAAGTAAAATTCATTTGGATGCTTTCAGGGATTCAAGCTGTTACCTTTACATAAAGCATCTACACCAATTCTTTGTATTGTTTTTATCCTCTGAGAAAGCCTGACACTGCATTTCTTGGTTAAGCAAACCTCCCACTGAGGTTAAGCTGTGGGATTGGGCCCTTTTGTGCTGTAGAAATCTGTCCCTGTTTCAGAAGAAGAAAAAAAAAAATGCTTATACTTTCCTGTACAAATGTAGAACTATTTAATATCATTAAACATGATATTTCAAACTGTGACAATTCAGCCTGATCTTGTACTGAGCAATCATTAAGTCCTTTGATATCAGACCTTGTTTTGTTAGCATCACATTTGCTGCTGATCTTTGTACCCTCATATTCCAAGTTGTTTCATTCTCTTTGCTCTGTTATTCTACTAATACATTTCTTAAGACAAATAATTAAGTTTCTGCATTGTTTCAGGTTATAAACCACTGCGCTACTCTTTTAAATTGTTCTCTGAACATCCTCATCACCTAACACCTATTGCATATCCTTTAAGTCTTTGAAAAATATTGTGCCAAAACACCACTGGTCTTCTCTCTGGATTCTATTTAGGTATGCGAAAATTGGGGTTTACAGGCTTAATTCATAGCAAAAAGGATCTTGTTTGGACAGCAAGAAGAACTTAATAACTTGTAGGCACAGTTAAGCACTGGCATGGACTGCCAAGGGAGGTGTAGAGTCTCTGCTGCTGGAGGTTTTCAACAAGAGGTCGGACAAATATGTATCAAGAATAGTTCAGGCACGTGCTCCTGCCTTGAGGCAGGTATGCAGTATAGATGATCTCAGAGCCCTTTTCAGCTAGGTATTTTTATGATTCAGTGCTCCTGTACTTTGCAGGTGAAACTCTCTGAATGCTTGAATTGCATTGCTGTGGTTAGAACTGTTCCTTCCTCTAAAGGCTGTGCCTGCATTTTGGAGACAGTGAATGATACTGATTCCCATCCCCTCCCACTCTGTGGAAGAAAAGGAGGTTTATCAGCCTCCAGGCAGTCTGTCAGCAGGCTGTTCTCATCAGCCATAAGTTTAGTGTACCTCTTCACCTCTGCTCATGATCTATTTAGGTGGGCATTTCCCTTCTCAGAGTTGAACCTTACAAAAAGAAGCAGTCTTTGTTGAACTGCTTGTAACACAATAACATTCAAAACACATCTGAATCTCATTCAGATCTCAGAGATGAAAAGCATCAAGCACTAGATGTTATTTTTTCTTTTTTTGCATCCTTGTTATTTCATCAAAGTTGGGATTGTAGAGGAATACCTGTCGTCTGTCTTTGTCCCTGTGATACATATGCATAATTTCCTGCCTACAGACTAAATAACACTTAGAAAGGACCACGCAAGTTAAAAACAAGGCTCATAACTTGTAAAGAAACTGTTTTGGTCTGCTTCAGGTTTTCCGAATATCGTCAATCCTTTGTTTTGAAAACACTTTTTTCTGTTAAGGGAAGAAGAAATATACTCCAAGCCAGCCTTGTATTACAGCTTCTTTACCTTTGTCTGCCTAACTCAGCTGGTATTTAATTGGTCAGCAATAGGAGGGAAGTCTCCTTTGAGGTAATGAATATTGACTGTTTATGTTGAAATGTCACTGTGAAAAGAAAGCCCAGCACCAAAGAGGCGGAACTCAGTGTGAGAGTTTCAGACACAAAAGAGACACCAGCAAAGCACAGGCATTGAAAAGCAAAGCAGCTGAAATTCAAAGAAAAGATGAAACAGAAATGGGCTACATGTGTGGGAATTTTAAGTTGTCGGTTGACAGGTGAAAAAGTCATTATTCCACCTGTTAGAACTAAGTGTAATTGCTTGTTTTTCCTAAAATAACACAGAGGCCATGACTCATAAATTTGTTAATTGAAAATTCATTTAAACTTATTTGCAAATACTTTACTTTTTCTTTGAAGGTAAGTGGATTAAACTCATTAGCCAATTTCTCTACCTCAGACATGTGAGAAGGAAGGTACTACATTTTCTGTGTTGTATTGGGTATTAGATAATCAAATCTTATATTCAACCACCTTCTTTATTGTAAGGCAGCTTGAATAGCAACTATAGAGTTTGACATGCAAGTTTATCACCCATTTTATAGCACTCATTGATTCAGAATGAATAAAGGCTGTTCTTAGCATCAGTCCACTGCATGATGTATGGCCTGGAAGTTTTCACTGTTGCATAAAAGCTGTTCTTTGTTTCCAGCTGTGTAATAAGGAACTATAGTGCTTCTGTGAGGTTCTGATATATTTTAAGCCATTTCTTAGCTAGATAGCATGGAGAAGCCAACCACCAGATTTCTGTGCTCTGTAACTGAGTTTTGATTCTTGAACCCACTGTTCTTTCTCTGTCATTTTTTGTGGTGACCTCTAAGGAACTCTGCTGAATAGTTTTTGCAAAGTTGACCCAGTGCTATGGTGAATAACCTCCAGTTGTTCCATTTTGTTCATTTGAGTCCTTTAGTAGAAATATTTGATACACAAAGAATTTTTTAGTTTTATTGTAAACACTGACTTCATTGTTTTGGGTAAAGTTGACTATGATGCAGTTTAATTTATGTATTTCTGTGTAAGGACCTTCATGGATTTCAGTCAGGGACTGAGGTCATCACCTTTAGTCACACATACTGTTTTTAAAAGCAGCCAATCTTCTTTCTAGATCTCCTCTTATTTGATTTTATATTCCATGTTAGTTAATTCCACTAAGCATCTTCAGGAAAGCAAGAGTAAATAAGGAAAAGCTCTTATAAATCAGTTTGTCTTCTAAAAATATACGTTTCAAACATATTCTGATTTTTCTGTGGAAAAAAAAAAATTCTGCCTAAAAACTTAAATCAGACTATCTGAAATATATCTTCATACTAAGAACAGAGTTTTTTCAAGCTGATAGGAAGATTGCATGAATGGTGCAAATATTCCTTTGAAAATCTGAGCCTTTATTTTCAAATCTCCATTTTAGGTTTGGCACTTAAAATATTCATGCTGTGTCTTTAAAATGTTCCCTGAATAAGACAAGTGCTTGAATCCAGTAGGCATTTGTTTTTTATTTTCTCTTGGTGAATCATTGAACAATTTCTGCATTAGCTTCAGTCTGGGCCCATTCACACAATGTGCCCATCTGAGACATCCTGCAATCCTGGAAACAGTGGGCTGCTTTAAATAGAAGAGTATCACCAGGACATGGGCTGTAAACAGAACATTATTAAATTAATTAAAAGTGTAAGAAACATCTGCAAAGAGATGAGCTGAATTTTGCCACCACTACCATTTCTATACAGTCAGCAAAAGCTTGGAAATTTAATACTTTCCTTTCACAACTAGTTGGACTTTAGTGTGAGGTGTCCCTGCTTATGGCAGGGGGGTTGTAACTAGATGATCTTAAGGTCCTTTCCAACCCTAACTATTCTATGATTCTATGACTTCTCAATGAGAAGGTTGCCATTTCCCACAAAAGCTGTGATGAGCAGGTAGTTCAGGTGGGCCTACTGTCAGTCATCAAGGTGATCTGAATGTGTCTGGTACTTGGGTAATGTTTTTGGTTTTGTACCCATCCCCCCCACAACATAAGCTTCAAACAGGCTCAGGGAGCTTTATGTCTGAAAGGCAAGCTGCTTTCCGCTTGCACTGAAAACCAGCCCTCACATTACTTGAGCTTCCTAACTGGTTCTTTTGTGCATTAAAAATATATGTCCATATACTTTGGGAATAATCCAACTCGGTGGCAAATATAAAACATTTTTACCATCTGAAATGCTGTAGCTAAACACACCAATCAGATACTTTTTCATTCATTCCCCAGCTTGGAGCAATGAATGGGCTATACTACACTATGCTGTAATAATTTAGTACTTCCTTCTTGGTATTTTTCAAAGACCACAGCATGTTCTTAAATATTATCTTTTTTTAAAATGTCTGAACTTTTCATGATTAAGGCTCTCAGAATGCTGACTCTTCAGCAAAGGTTTATTTCACATCTTGCTGAGCTGTTTCCAAACACTTAGATTTAGACTTGTATTACTTTGTTTTGATTGTGTACCTCTACACAAATAAACGATAACATCTTTAGTCACAATTCTGTGTTATGTTTGAACTCTAACCTGTGACATTCACTTAGCGCGATCTAACAAGCTTTGTGCTCCCTGTCCAGATGAAGAGTGATACTTCTTCATTAGCAAGATCAGTTTCACCTTTAAAAACCTTTTGCTTCCTGTTTGCATTAAGCCAGATTGAGATGTCTTGGGTCATGATGACATTTCAGGAGTATTCAGAAGCAAAAGAGGAAGTCATTACATCTGTGGTTCACCTGCAAAGAAGATGTCATTAAAAGAGGAAGCAAAATGAACCCCTGTCAACTTGTTAGGGCCCAAAAGGTAATTCTGCCATCATATATGGAGCAGAATATGATATAGAATCCTATTATTACTGACACCAGATAACTTGCTGGTGTAAAAGGTTCTCCTTTCCAGAAAAGTTCAGGTAATACTGAATTTATTAATGTGTCAGTTTGAGGAGACGTGATGTCATTTCTGTTGTCTGCAGGGATGAAAACTGGAGTGTCCTTACTCCTGTCAACACACTATCATCTTAATTTCTTTTACTGTGCGCCTCGTTGTCATCTGTGGAGGAGAGAGCAGGGGATGAGGGTGAAGTGTCAGGGGAGATGCCTTTTAAAAAGAACTACTAATATTTGACATTTATCATTTTAACCTGACTTCTTCCAAAACACAGTTATTACATCAACATCTCTGGTGAATGGTTGGCCTGATCCTGCCAGGATCCTCCTTATGTGAGTCAAAGCTTTATCTGATTGTATAAATTTACAGAATCAGGATTTTGTACTTTACTAATGTTTCTCAATTCAGAAAATATACAGATTCTTTTCCTTTCTACTTGATACAAAATCCATCAGGTGCATTCCACTCCAGTGTAATCAGAAAGATAGCTGAAATTTTCAGACTATAAAGGTGTGTGATACAGTTATGCAGAACTACTGATAGAATCACATCTTGCATTACTAATCTACAGCGGCCAAAGGTCTGAGTCATGTCCATTATTTCAATAATGTGGCTTTGGGTTTTTTGAAACTGAAACTGGAATCTTCTTGAAAGATCCTGGTTGTAGAAACCAAATAAAATGTTTTTAACAAATAGATGAACTACTTTTCAGTGGCATTGTATAAGAATACTTTCACAGAATCACAGAATCCTAAGGGTTGGAAGGGACCTTGAAAGATCATCTAGTCCAACCCCCCTGAAAGAGCAGGGTAACCTAAATTACATCACACAGGAACTTGTCCAGGCGGGCCTTGAATATCTCCAACATAGGAGACTCCACAACCCCCCTGGGCAACCTGTTCCAGTGCTCTGCCATCCTCACAGTAAAGAAGTTTCTCCTGATGTTCACATGGAACCTCCTACGCTCCAGTTTACACCCATTGCCCCTTGTCCTATCATTGACATCACTGAAAAGAACCTAGCTCCATCATCCTGACACTCACCCTTTACATATTTGTAAACATTGATGAGGTCACCCCTCAGTCTCCTCTTCTCCAAGCTAAAGAGACCCAGCTCCCTCAGCCTCTCCTCATAAGGGAGACATTCCACTCTCTTAATCATCTTTGTGGCTCTGAGCTGGACTCTTTAAAGCAATTCCCTGTCCTTGATCTGAGGGGCCCAGAACTGGACACAATATTCCATGCTCTCATCCTGATGCATTTTCTCTACCTTCTGTGCCTGGAGATACAGAACAGCTGAAGAAACTAATCTGAACATTTTTAATGAGCATGGTATTACTAAAATGGGACATTTTCCAGGTGTAAAACATTTTTCTCTTGCTCATGGAACGCAATCTGGAGTTTTTGCATGAGCATTGTAGTAACAGGAAATATTTTCTTTCAGTTCTAAGGTGTCACATGCTGAATCTGTGCAACACATTTCAATTTGGGTATTACAACAACTTGTCTGATACTGATCTTAATGGATTTTGAACTGCTAATATTTCAGATTTGAACAGCGTGTACTTCAATTGATGATCTGAGCATTCCACAAATACCAGAAATAGCATGTTTACTGCCCTGTAGGTGATTGTTATCTCCTAATGAAGAAAGCACCTGGAAAAATGATAAAGGAAAGTTACTAATTGGTTTAACTTAGGTCAGCCACTTCATATTTCATAAATGAGGAAACTTTTAAGGAATTGCTTCTGGAAGCCATCTGCTAACTAAATAAAAATGAATGACAATCATCAGGTTCCACATGCCATTTACAGAAAGTATCATCAGAACAAAAAAGTATGGCTGCTTGCTTTGAAGAAAAACAGTGTAGGAACTCAGATTCAAAGCTCCTAATAACCACCTATGTGATATAACATGTTAATCAGTTTGGTATACATGAACCTGTCAGCAGTTCTGGATCCCTTCATTATATACCAGAGATACTACTTGTGGTCACATTTAAGAGCTGCCAGTAGAATTTACAATAACAAATTATGATTTATTATCCCTTCCAGGACATCTGATGTTTCTTGTTCCCAATTCTGCTTCCCTCCCCATCATCCTTTTTCCAGCTCAGACTGTATCAGTCTAGGAAATGTCCAGGATGTGTGTATTTCTCTTGTATTATGCATATTTTTGCAAATCATTAAACCTTTGTTTCTTGTCTTTTCTAACCTTAGTATCTTACCTAAACAACTCTCAAAGGAAAATGAGTCAATCAGGAAAGAGACAGCCCTAGTGCCAAAACAAAAAAATACCCATGGAAAACTTACAAAAGGAAAAGCTTTCCCTTCGGGAATGAAGTACAACTTTGGGCCTTGCTCCTTTAAAGACATATACTGTGATTTAATTTATTTCTACTGCTGGTGCAATTCTACTGAATCTGAAGGGCTACACATGTGCATAAAATTAAGCACAATGAAAAATGTGGGAATACTTCAAGCTACATTTTAGTATGAAGAATGCTACATGAAATGAGTAGTATGAGGTTCTTCTCCATTTGTAATTTCAAAATAAAGACCTGCAGAAAATCCATCTGTTGTTTTGTACAAGTAAATGCAAGAAACCACATCTTTCTATAAAAAGGGCAAATACTATTTACCACAATGGCATGGCAGTCCTGAGAAAATTAGGTTTTCTTCACCACAAAGACATACTTCCTTCCTGCATTGGTAGTATTTTGCATGGTTGTATGATGTGCTGCAGGCACTTAATGGTCCAGCTCATTTAGAACAACTCAGTTTAGGCAATGCTGGGTATTTTGTCAGGGTGACAAAGGGGAATTACATTGCACCCATATATGGCAGACAATGCATGGACATGCATGGACAACATGTAATATTCTCTGTGGGTAAAGTTCACTTCTGGACAGAAAACCAACAAAAGGCTCATGCACCACTCAAGTCCCACTTAAAACCTTTTTTGAAGGCTTAATAGTACATAGGTCATGTTCTGGCCTCTTGCCCAGGAGTGAATTTTACCATGTTAGCATCCACTCTCTCTGCATGAGAAGGGGGCAAAGAGGCAAAGCTTTTGTGCTGGGCAGTGAACTGATTTCTGGGAGACACCACCGGTCTCCTCTGCTCTAAAGCAAGGTAATTCATAGAGCGATATCTCTGCTGCTTTCTGGCTTACCTGTCTTCCTTGATATAGTGGGAAGTTGCACTGTGCCAGTAGTTCTGTCCCACAGAGCCAGGAATCTACCTAATAATTGACATATAGTTGGTATACAAATGTCTTGCTGTCCTGCACTGTCAGAGATCTTCAGCTGTCCTTTTCCAAGCTTGGACTAATTTTACCTCTGTGGTTACCATTAAGAATAATATAAAATTTTGTCTTTGTCATTTCAAAGATTTCAGAGATCACTATGGTGGTCTAGCCTATAATCTTAAGGGGAAATGATAATGCTTTCTTATAACTCTATGCCTGTAAAGGTGTTTTTCATTTCAGGAGCTCACTACGCACGAGTGTCCAAATGACCACTCTCCAACCACACAATAGGATGAGACGATCCACTGCAACAGCATGCTACTTTAATAATTTTCTGTCTTCCATCTTAATTTGTTTAAATGTACAAAGTATATTAAACTATTCCTAGAAAATAATTATCATTAGATTACAGTATTTTGCATTTTGACCTTATATATTGTTCAGTTCTCTGCAAGACTAGGGGCTAAAGATACTATTTACTTGCAGGCAGTCATAAACACAACCCCTAAAGCACAATTCTTCAAGTTAAAGATGAACATGGTCCATCCATCTTACAGCTTAGGCTTTGTGTATGTTATTCCTTTTTCAATTAATGAAAGCTCAACATGCCGAAGTATTATGAAATATGGCTTTCCATGAATGGATTCCAACCCATGCTGATTAACTAGACTGGAAATCTTGTTTCCTGATATTTTTAAAGTGCATTTCCTTCCTAATTAGCAAGCAGAACATGGAGCACAGTAAGTGTAGAGTTCCCTTTCATAATTATTTTATCTTTATTTTTAAACCAGAATACTTTAATCATTTACTTAGAGATCATTTAAAAGACAGGAGCTTATGCCCATTAGAAAGAGAACTCCTCTCTGAAAACTGACTTTGTGTCATCAAAATACTTGTGAGGTTCTAAAAATATTTTGACACGTTTTACTTTTCAGTCGGTATAAAAGATTTTTTTGGTACATATTCCTATTGTGTCCTCATTTCCAGAATTGTTTTTAATTAAAAAAAGACTATTTTGTTACAATGGATGTTTTCAACCCAAAAAGCATCCTATTGTGCTTGCTATCAAAACAAACAGGTGCACACAGCAGCGTGCACAGTATGCAGTGCAATTGAGCAAACCATTTATGTAAAGATTTAAGCTCATCTGAACAATGTGAGTTCAAGTGATATGAATTGAAGCCAAGTATTCTGGATGAAGGGCTCAGTTCTGAGGGGCTCTGGATGGTGCCCAGAACCTGTTGATCTTTGTGGGAATTGTGGGAGCTTTGTACTATGTCAGAGACAACAGCCTCTGTCGGGATTAGTTTCTCGGTTTGAAATAACTATGAATTTTTATCAACAGGAGAGCTACTTTTCTATTGAAACACCATGCTCCCTCCTGCCAACATATGAAAAACTCTTTCTGCTCAGACATTTGCTGAGGCTTCACAAGATAGGAAGATATTGAAACAAAACCTGCTAAAAGTCAAAGTAAAGATGACTAGAAGTTAAATAAAGATATCTGTGAAGTTTCAGGACATATCGATTTCCTATGTGGTTGCCCTTTACAGATGATAAAATTAATTATTTTTATTCCTGGACTGCCAAGGTATTCAGTATTAAATTTTCATGGAGAAAACACAGTTTACAGCAGTTGTGCCTTTCCTTCCTGAAGTCTGAGTTGTGAGGGTAGGGAAAACAAAGGGACAGTGATAGAGTAAAATTCTTCTTACTAAAAGGCAAAGCAACCTGTCCTTTACTGACAGTGTGTGGTGTGGCTGTCTATGAATATTTCATTAATGCTGGGCTAGGGCCACTGATTCAGATCAGACTCCCAATTAGCACTCTGCACCTAACTGTCTGTTGTTATCTCTTTTTACTCTTCTATGATGTCTTCATTTATCTCAAGTGGATGGTTCCTTTCTGTCTCACCCTTCCTACTCTTCTGCTCCCTTTCATGACATTGTGATGCCTGTAAGTTCTTGTGTCCTTATCCTGCAATGGAAAGAGCTGCTTGCCAGGAGTCCTTGGAAACTCTCTGGGAAAGGAGTTCATTGTCTCACTGTCCCACAGACATCCTGATCATAATAGCAGTAAATATTTTCCTAATCTGATGTGTGATGTTACTGCTTTTACTGGCCAAATACCCTGATTTCTCAGATTGCTGAGAAACCCCTCAACTAGCTATCCCTTTCTCTCTCCTCTACATGAACAGTTGCTACATGCTGTTCTGGCTCTGATCTAGGTTTTAATCTCTTCTAGATAAACCAAAACCTTTATTTGTTCTGAAGAGAGCTATGCACATCTGTAGTAAGATTTCTTTTAATATGAATTTATTCTGGTCACGTGCAGTCCAGAAGATCCTGGATACAGAAAAAGATGACTCTTCAATGTCTGGAGATGTGGGATTCCCCAAAACAAGTTGTGGTGTATGCTGATAATAAACAGAGCAACCTGGTCTAGTGGAAGGTGTCCCTGTCCATGGCAGTGGATTGGAACAAGATGATCTTTAAGGTCATTTTCACCAAACCCATTTATGACTCTATAGGTTTTTTTTAATCTGAAATTGTTTGAAATTCTGAACTAGGCCAAATTGTTTTATTCTAAGGTATTAAAAATATCTGAATCCCTGCAATTCAGCAAGTAGAAATTCCTCCACCTAGAAGTGGAGTTAAGACAGTGGAAGGAAATAAGTGCTTTTCAATATTGAACTCTTAAGTAGACAGTATTATTTTCCCAAATGACTGTTACAGCGATCCCATGCTTCTACCCATGAAAATACTTGACTGCCAAAACATAGTTATTGACTCAAAGAAGGAGAAAACATGTCTGTTCCTGATAGGCACATAAGTCTCATTATGTATTAGCCTCTAATTCTGCATGGCCATTATAAAACTTTGACTATATGGACAGGTACAGTCTTTGGGAGCAGATGTTTAGTTCTGCTTCTACTTTCATTAATTTCTACTTCTGTTATTTGAGGAAATCTTATCTTGTAAAATATATGCTTATATTTATTTAGAGACTCTTACATGTGCATTCATGTTGTATGTGAAGGGTCTTTATTCATCTACCATCTTGATATAGGATGTAATGACTATAAGAGAGTAAATAGAAGACAAGTTTTTCCTTGGAGAGTTGTATTCAGAGTTGTAAGCTTTATTAGATAAATTTAATCTCATAGACATTTTGTGAATAATTCTCCATGGGCTGGTTCCTTCTGGGTCCTTGCTTTTATTTTCAGTAGTCAAAGTATTAATAGGGTTAAAGGTGCTGACGTGGTGAATTTATGGTCGACATCTCACAGTCCGTTAAAGCAAGATCACTAATGGGTGACCTTGAGGTTTGGCTGTTCCAGACTCAGGAAGATCAAGTCTCAGACCCCTCCTGCAAGTGTTCTGACCTCTCTATTCTTCCCCTCCATGGCCTAACCTTTAACTCACTGATCTTTGACCAAATTATTAAGCAAACACCTGCTTGGGTCTCTGACCAAAGACTGTAGACCAGGAGAGCTACCATAATTTCATGTGAATTAGCTTTAATAATAACAATACTAGCCTAAGGAGAAAATCAGAGGGTAGGTTTACAGTAAATAATCATGCTGCTACAGAGCACATACAGAATGGACCCTTCAACAGCTCTTACCTACAGTAAATCAATGCTAATCTATTTGACTGTGATAATAATGGCTTGTCAGCAGATATAGTTTCTTTATTTGACTTGACTAGGACAATGACTAGGTGAAATTTATTTCCTATTACTAGAGCAAGACAAAGACTAAAATTAATCCTTTGATGCCAGGGATTTCCTGTTGGTAATATTGCACAAACTGCATTAGTGTTCAACACAGTTGCTAAGAGTAACTGGAACAGAAAAAAAAGGCTGAAAAATAGTAAGCCTGTGTAATGTTACCTGAATCACAAATGGGAGGAATGGTCTGAATTTCCCCAGATTTCTTTGGATTGCCTGTGTTTTTTTTTAGCTCTTGAGGTGTGATTTTATAAATCTGCATCATCTGAGACTAAGGCGCACCTGAGTAGTCCTAGCATATGGATTCTTCATTACTAAATTGACTGTGAATTTTTAAGACATTAATCACAAAAAGTAGTGGAATCTGAATTATTAAACAATAATAGCAGACCCATAATAGACCAGTGTAATTCACTAAATAGAGATTTTTCAGTTTAAGACAATCATGAACATGTGCTTACTCATAGCTGACTTTATCTGCTAGCTAACAACAGATGCCTTGTGCCTGTTCGCAGAGGTAATCTGCATGGCATTTGCAAATGTAAATGTAAATGTAAATTGTAAATGGTCCCATGCAAAGTCCATCTTTTACCTCTCGTCTTTAAAGAGAATTATGAAGATAGTTTACTGTTGTAAGGGATGGATTTAACCTTTAGTGCTGTTAATAGGAGAGGAAAATGAGATGAATTGGATGAGGTTTGGTTATAATGTTATGAAAAATTGAAGCAAAGCTGCTTGGAGTTAGTGGATGCTATCTGATAAAAACCTTTCAAAGGTGTACAGCTCTAAATATATGAATCAGTTGTGTGTTACCCATTCTGAAAGTCAAGCAGTTTTAGTACCAATCTGAAGCTCACTAGAGTTAGAGGCATTTTATTGACTGCTAGGGCATTGCACCAGTCTTGTCTTCCCCCATGTATGCAAACTTGAACGGCTCTCTTTCTGCGTTACTCTGTGCTCTTTTGACCAGTTTTCCAGGATATTGTTGTCCTTCCCGAAGATGTATGGTTATATTTTCATTAGTAGAATAAAATCTAGCTGACAATATTGTGAATGAAATTAAAGGCAACTTAATATACACCCATCTTCTGTATGTAAAACAGTATTGTTTGATCAATGTATATTATTTCCTATGTACACTGTTTTTCAGACTGCCCAAGTTTAAACTGATTTGCATAGATTATTACTTTCCATTCACTGACTGCATTAACTGTAAGATTAAACCTGGTACAGTTGCCTAGATAATGTTACAGAGTACACGCACACATATACTTGAGGATATATGTAAGTTGCTTATGTATATATGTATTTGCTAGTGCCAGGGGGGTTGAAACTAGGTGACTTTTGAGGTCCCTTCCAACCCAAACTCTTCTGTGATTCACTCCCAGGGAGGCCTGTAGAAGCTTTACAAGAGGTCCAGAAAAATGTTGAATAACGAAGTCTGTGGCATAAAATCTGCACTGGCTAGTCCTGTGCCCTTAAGCAAAATTGGTGGCCTCTTTTCTGGAGAAAAGAAATGGAATTACTTATTGATATTGGCTGGAGAGAGGGAGGAGGTAGGTTAAAAGACAATCAATATTCAATAAAAGTTACAAAGCCAGAACTGTAAAGAATAAATGGGTTTTAAAATGATGTTTGTTTGAATGCTCTCGCTTTACACAGCCATTAATTAGTGAAACACAAGACCAGATGATTACAGCACAACAGAGATGTTTAGTTAAACACATTGTCTATTTCTTTTCTTATCTGTCAGTATACAAGGTCAGCTTTTGCACAGATTTACACAAATGCAGCATCACTGAACTCATTTGCTGCCCTCAGTCAGACCAGACATTTCCACAGATGATGAATTTTTCCATTTCATGAGAAAATACAAGTAGTCAAGAGCTTGATTGGAAGCCCATTAGAATCACTGGAAAACTTTCCTTTGACCAGTTAGCTTTGAATCAAAACCTATGTAGTTGTGAAATATCCATAAGATATTTGGCCTTGCATCAATCTGTGCTGTGCTATACTGTATATTTGCATTTTATTGCTGTAATATTTTATTAATAAAATCTAGTTCACATTTTCTGTTACATGTGCAGAAACGGATGCTTAAGATGGGCCAGAATTGGATTGTAGGTGTGTTGAAAGTCATACAAATATGAGAAAAATACTAGCTCATAAAGCTTTCAAATGTTTTAAAGTTTATTCCATAAATGAGTGCAAGATCTCTCTGGAAAAAAACTAAAGAAGTAATGCTAATATAGGAGTTTATCACTAATTTTTAATGTAGATATGCACAAGTCTTACTGCCATGTATTTAAGTCCTTTGCTGTTTATATCCTCCTGATGCAGAAAGTGGTCAAATTTATAAACCCAGAAAATGTGTGTGTGTGTGTTGGGGAATGTGTTAAAGAAATGTTTTCTTACAATAAGAAAGATAAATAGAAATGTTTTTGCCTTTGTTCATACCTGCTCCTAGTGGTTACAGGTTGCACTTTATTCCTTATATGAATGGAAAACATTTTAAATATAACATTATAAAACAAGGATATATAATGTGATTTTATGTAAAGAGTAAAGTGATTTTGTGCTTATTCATAGCTCAGGCAGAGAACTGCAGGTAACATCAAAAGGAAAGTAGGTGCTCTGGCATATGTAAGACTAGAAAAAGAGGGTATTCCTGAAAGAATCACATCAGTCAAAGGCATCAATAAATAAAGCTTTTTCATATGTAAATGGGAATTTCTGAAGTAAAGAAGGTATTGTTTTATAAATAGTGAGATAATATTCTTGAAAAAGGTTACCAGCGATTACATAAGTTATCTCTTCCATAACAAAATTTAGAGCTCATAGTTGCTCTTTTCATTAAAAAGGCTTTTCATCTAGTCTCATGCAGAAAGCCAAGCTCTGCATTTTAATTAGAGATAATAAATAATTATATCACTTAGGAAACTGAAACTATTAAAGTCTTATCTAACACTGTATAGTTATATTTCTCTCTAAATATACAAGCATATATATTCAGCTTTTGATTCACAGATCATATTAATGGAGATAATATACTGCTCATATAAATATGAACAGTGTTCAGGGCCTTTTGACAAAGGGCAAAATACCTTTATATGGTTGCAGTAGAATAAAGCATCTTAAAATCTGACCAAACTGGCCAAAATATTAAGTGGCCTCAGTATTAATGTAAATAAAGACAGCAACACCCCCATCACTCCCTGCATCACTCTCAAAAAATACTGTAGTTAGGAAATATCATGTGATTGGATTTCAATGGGGAATATGTTCCCCTTGATGTCAGCAAATTTTGGATGAAGTCCTGCCAGAGCAAGCGGTATCACTTTTAACACTGCTACCTCAGCTTTAAAGGAAATGCTGGATCCATCTAATTTGGTCTTCTAAGCATCATTTTCTCTTTTTTTATCATCACGCATAGGAGCATCTTCTCTCTATGAAATTAGTGCAGCAGAGTCAAGGGCAGAAAAAACTGCACAGACAGACTTCCCCAACTTATACACCCCACAGGGACCAGCTGACGTTGAAAAAGCAGAGAAGTGAGCCATTAAAGTATGGTTTGGGATTGACACTGACCTAGGCCTGCCATCCGGCATTGTCCTGCCATCTGCACAGACGTGAACTTTGCCTCTAAAATTTGGCTTCTCAATTAACATGTCCAGCTGGGGGGAGAATTCCGTCATTTGCCTAATATTATTATTGCCACTGCTCTGACATATTAATATTAAAAATATATGTGAACACATCAAGGATTTGCCAAAGCACTTCTCTTTTTATTTCGCATAATAGGCAGGAGGTGAAAGAAGACACAATATAATTTGAAAAGCATAACCCTGATTAGGCAGTGATTGGTACACAGCTAGATCTTACATTTAAAAACATTTTCATTATTAGCAATGCCTGTCAAATACAATTCTTCTTTTTTTTTTTTTTTCTCCCTGTTGTGTAAAAAGATGCAAGGTCTTGTGGTGTTCTGAGGTTTCAGTAAACTGAAAATGAGTTATACATGACCAAGGTATTTGCAGAATAAACATTTTAAGATGGTATTTTTGCCAGCAGACATTCTTTTCTAATTGGTAATTTAGTGAAAGCTAGATGTGGGCATCAGTTACATTCACACAGGGTGGTGAAATCAGTGACTTCCCTGGGAACCGGATCAAGCCTTAGGATAAAGAATGAGACCTTAACTAGTGGGAGCTGGGGAAACTGGAGATAGTGTATGTTTGTAAATCTTGGCACGATGCAGCTCCTCCTAAGCCCAAAGACGCTTTAAATGGATAACTAATAATAACATTATATTTATTTTCAGTCCCCACTGGAGAAAATAACACACTTTCCATAGCCTCTGCAACATTATACCGTATGCACTGTTGTGCTGCCTTCAACAAATGCTTCGAACACAAAGAAGTCACCTTGAAAATACTTGTATTCTGCCTGCTTCCAAGTCCTGGGTTGTTTTCAGCCTTGAGCATATAAACGTGTGCATACTTGCTTACTGTTCATACCTCAGAGTAATCGCATTGAACTCTCAACATGTGAGTAAATCTAAATCTACCAATAACTGAACACCTCTCTGTGAAATCCACAAGCTCTGTTGAAAATTACTCCCTTCACATGTTTGTAAAAGGTGGGAAATCTCACAAACATCTCAGTTGCTTAGGCATACAAACATCAGCAGGTTAATAAGTCCCTATACTACCTACCTCACATAGGCACTGATAAAAAAACCCAAAACAAAACCCCACAAACTAGTCCTTTTCCTACAAAATATCATTTTTCCTCTGTGTTTCCTTCTGACTTTTAAAGAAGAGTTTTAAATTCACTTCTCTGTTATAATGAGCCCTTTTGGAGCTAGATTAAATGGTGCAAGTTTCCAAATACTACTATGAGCATTTATGGTGAATTTAATTATTTCTGGTCTTGTCTTAAATCAGTATCAGTGCAAAACACAGAGGAGAGCTGAGACTTCCATTAACAAAAGGTTCTGAGGATTAAATAGTTTCTCTAAATGTATCACATATTTTATCATAACAAAATAGGATTGTGCTGTCCCTTGTTGAAATATGCTTGTCTCTGATTTAATCTTAAATGAAAGAAGTTCTATGTCCTTATATTTTAGATGCACTGGAGGACCTAATCTATGGCAACTTCTGCCTGTTAACCCTGAAGCCATGGAACAGTTCCTGACATTTACCCATGCAGTGCATTAGGTACACTGCAACTTCTTAGAACATTTTAACTCTAATGCAAAGTAGAAAGAGCAATAGGAAAGAAAACCACAATAGAGCAGCAGCAGGAAGAAAATGCCTTCTAGGTACTGGCTGTAGAGAGCAGAAATTCATATCACTGTTTCTCCAAACTCACTTCAGAGTGCTGCTGAGCACAGCCAGTCAGAGGCTGAGAAGAGATGGGAACAGCTGATAAACACGTGGCACATTCTCAACAAGGCAGTTTGTATCTTAGGGGCGTTTGTGTGTCCTTTTGTGGCTTGAAATGTTATGTGTGTTTCAATCTGCTTTTAAATCTTGCCTTAAACATCATGGATTTGATGTTGGATCTCCTCTGTAAACTTGTCCTGCTGCAGTTGGTATTTATTCAACTAACCTGTGGTAAAATGACTGAGTGATCAGCTGCTGGCAGGGAGGCAACTCCAGGAGATAGATACTGATTTTCTCAGTAGTCTCTAGGCTGGGGATGTCCTCAGACACTACCCTCATCCCCTCTGTGATTTCTTTTCCCTTCTCAGTGACAACAAATTTACCAGAAATGCTTCAAGCTTGGTTTTACACCATTTTCAGCTGTTTCCTCCCTCCAGGGCTGTTTTTCTTTGGGAGGTAGATGATATTCCTGTTGCTGGGTTTATTTCCCCTTGTGAAAAATAAATCTTTTTCAGAAATGCTTCAGATACTTTCCTGTGAGCAATTTTGTCTTTTGTCTTATGCCCCAAAGGCACTCTGAGCTGAGCTGATTTAAGGATTTTGAAGAGGGACACTGGAAATGTTGATACACAGTATAACTGTAAGGTACCTTCTTAAGCATATGCTAAAAATGGATTATGGCTTTTATTCTTTACTCACACTTCATTTTTCCAAATGGTTGATTACAGTTTTCCTCTGTTTATTTCAACATTGTGTAGTGATCAAGAAGAAATCTACATCCTGTTTCTGCTCCCAGCTTCTACTGCTTATGACTGTGATCAGACCAGTAAGGACCATAGTTCAGAAGTGTCCAGGAGATGGTCTGGGTTTTGATTCCCATGTTGACACATGTAGCCTGGTCCTCAGAGGGTTTGAACATCAATAAATGCAACTGAAGCTGAGTAAGCCCAGGCCTTCTAAAAGTCACTGTAGTAAAAATATCTATAGTAAAAATAAAGCCAAAGTGATTGGAAATTTCTGAAAATAATAATTCGTGCATTCTTGCAGTTTCCATTTGCCATGCCAAAGAGTAATCCCAAATAATTTTACTGACACAGGTGAATTGGGCCTAAAAAATTACTGGAAAAGTATTTCAGATGACTGATAGCAGGTTGGTACTTTGTTTTACTACATTCTTGGATTCTAGGATATAGAAATTTTTTTAATGTAAGTCACATCTTTAGATTAATGTAACCTCTGGGTTGTAGTTGTCAGGGAAATTCTTCAATAAATCCAATAGTTGCATTTGGTTTTAGGAACTTATAGGGAAGGCCAGGATTACAGACCTTGGCTGAGAACACTGTAAATTCTACATTTAAATATCCATTATAAAATGAGTTATTTTGTAATGGATTGAAAAAACCCAGTGTTTTCTGTAGATATTTATACTAAATCCTCTGGAATTTTGAGGGATAAGCAGCACAAGGGCAACAACACAATGACAACATATTTGGTGAAGTAAGACCTTCAGAATAATAGATGTCACAAATGCTGAAGGTTAAACTGAAATCATCCTGTGTGGATCACATTTGTGTTGGTTCTTAGAGTTTCATCAAGATGCTTTGATATCCGTGGTGTATGTGTTATCCTACTGATGCGTCTAAACCTAGGGCTTTACTCTTGATTCAGAATCTTTTCTATTGCCTGTTATAGCTTAGCAACAATTAACACATCTTCTCACTTTCATAGTTGGTCTACTAATATTTTAGACAGTTTCAAAGGCTGTAACTTCGTATTTTTTTCTTCTTTGGCACATGAACTTCTCTGCCTTGTTCTTATTACATGGAAATGCTACATAACTATTGAAAGGAGGCTCAGACTGAAACTGAACCAGAAACATTAACTAGCTCAAATGAGAAATACATACTAAAAAGCTGTCTGTCCATTTTGGAAACATGTAGATAATGTGTATGTCACTTGAAATTCACATGCATTTGGGATCTGCAAAGAAAAGTAATATACAGCAATGATATCTTTGATCATTGAAAGAACTCAGAAACATAGGAACTGTGTCGAGTGTGGTTATCATCAACCCATTTTCTATTCCCAGTGCACAAATCATTTCATGCATTCTACAACCCAAGCCACGATGCTGGGCTTCAAAAGCAATTTCAGCAGCAAAATAAGGTGCTTTTCTTCAATTTTCAAGCCATTTGTACGAGGTTAGTGTTGTTTACCCACCTGGTACACTGATATTTACATACCCCTTTAAAGAAAATTGGTAGGTATGATTTATGGAGTACTGTAAGAGCACAATTTTCCATGTAGTGCACCTAATCTGAAAGGGCACTTGCAAAGGTCACTCTGGCCATACAAATACCAAGTCTTCTCTTTGGAATAAGTTAGGATATTCATTTTTCTTGGAAAATGTCAGCAGTACCCTACTCCAGGGGTTAGTTTATGCAGATAAATGCGTAAGCCTTTAATCTTAAGGCAAAAATACTCCACACAAATGTAAGAGAAGTCCATCTATCACTGTTAAGACGTGTAATTTGTTTTTATTTAAATCCCAAGCCAGGGCAGCCTGGGCAACAAAATCGTTAACATGGTAGCTCACATCTGAGCCAAGATTAAAGTATATAAACATACATCTGCTTTCAACCTGGGTGAACAATACACCATGTCTTCTGAAAGCCATAATCTGGATTTTGAGCATCTTCAATATCTGTTCTTGTTGTGCTACTGTGATGTCTCAGAGTGCTTGACCCTAGCATGTTAAATTGTCCAATAAGTGCACAGTGGATTTCCAGCATTTTATCTCTCAACGAAGAACAGTGACAAATGTTTTTATAGTAAACACGCCATAACTAAAAAAAGGATTCATTTTCCAACTTTGGACAATAAGTACCTAAACTTAAGAATTGCTTTAAATAATTCCAGTTCTATTTTTCATATATAATATTGACTTTTTTTTTCTGTATGTAGGGAATGCTTTATGTTTTGTTGTTTTGTTTTGTTTTGTTTTTTTCCCCTCCGTTTATAATTGTCTGTCTTAATCTTTACTGGAAGTTGTTATAGACAACAAGAAATGCTTCCATCTTGGTTGTTAATCATAGCCACGTGGGAAGTTGTTTTTATAGATAGTTTTTCATGCCCTGTTTTAAATCATGTTGCAGAATGTTTTATAATGAGGAGTCTCAGCTTTATTGGAGTTCTCTCAATAGCCAGAAACAAAGAACGTGATCTTAATGAGGTCTAGGAGATTTTAAAATCAGATAAATGGAAATCATGTTGAAGTGCTTTTTAAAAGTGTTGTTTCAAATGTCTAAACTAGGGAAACTAATGCATATTTCTTTTTTTAGAAAATGCTGGTTGGTACTATTGAAATTTGTCATGGTCTATAGTATTTCATACTGCATAAGGATGATGAACATAGTTGGTGTATCCAAGTCTACTGTTATCATCCTCCTACTTATTTAAATAAGGAAAGGGTGATGAAATATATAATGCTTGTGCATCCTATTTCACAGGAGCCATCTTGAAGGAGATCTGTGCTTTGTGTAATTTATTATAACAATAGCAAAGATGTGCAGTTCAAACAAGGTGAATCAATGAATTATTAAGCTCCCCATGACTTCATGCAACACAATGGTTTCTTTGGAAGAATAAATCTCTTTCATGCGTTGCAGAATGAGCAAAATAGGACTTCAAAATGAAATTTTAATGCATGTTTTTGTTAGTTATCTTTGATTTTATCCTATGTGCCTTTTTACCAGTTATCTCTAAAGGTAGAGCCATTTTGTCTGCAAGGTGACATGCAGGTAAAACCTCAGACAGAAATCTATCTCCAAATCCAACTCTTCCATGTCCTTAGCCACCTTGGATGATATCCTGGTCCCTTAAAGTTAAATAAGCATACACCTGTGTATGAACACTGAGATACTAATGCTGTTGAATGATTCTCAAAATAGGGATTGACCAGTTAATAGACTGAACCACAGTCCTGGCAGTGGAAATAAATTGCTGAAAGACACTTTTAATTGCAGAGAGCAAGAGGTAATTTTTTTTCTTTGTAGATTTGTGGATACTGTTGGGCTCACCTTCTCTTTGGTGCTTACTTTATCTGTACACTGTTTCACTTAGAAGCAATGCACCCATGAAATGGAGATAAGCTGTAGTACCTGAAACTCAATGGCTGTTAGCATATATTCACTAAGGTTAATTAATCTTGAAGTAGCTCAGCTGTTCCTACAGGATACTGAACTACATAGTTATTTTTGTAAGGCAAAAAAGGTCTCTATATATTCACAAAAGGTGTAGCCACAAGACAGAAACAATTTGGGGACTGAGGTGCAGGTAGCCTTGTTACCATAACAGATAGTAATTAGGAATAAGTGTGAACCTGTGTGAAAGCTGTGCGAAAAGGAACCTGCTCCATACTGAAAGCTGTGAGTGAACCAAAGAGCTGAAGTAGATGAAAACACTGGATTAAAATCATTGTTTCATTTGAAACATCAAAAACCCCACCAATGATCTTTTATAGGCCTTGAGAATATGACACTCCTCAGAGGGCTTTTATTTTTAGATTGATCTGTTGCATTCTTTGCCTAATTAGAACAAACACTAACACAAGAAAATGAAGTCCTTCCATGGAAGAATGCAAAGCTGATCAAAACAGTTTAATTTTCTTTTTACTAATACCTCTGAAAGAGATGTAAAAAAATGATCCTTTTGGAGAATCTAAAACTTCCTATATGGACCATGTTGAAATGTTTTGCAGCATCTCCACACTGCCATTACAAAAAGTAACACAAACTGGATGAGGTTCCAAACAGGCAATTAGTTTGCCATTGAAGCATAACCAATGCCTGAACTAAAACAAGCAAACAAGCAGTCAAACATGTTAACATAATTTTCTAGCATTTCTTTTTGATGTGGATTGGATGGAAAAAATCTGGGATGCAAGCCATGATGTAGATTTTCAAAATTGATTAGCATTCTTGGACAGGGGCAGCAATTTCTGTGGTGGGGTAATTTATTTTAAGCTAAAATTGATTAGTGTTGTTTTTTGAAAAATGTGCACCAAAATTGCTATGCAAATCAAGGTAAATGGAGCCATGAAATGATGGTAGAAACACGAACTACAGTAACATGGTAGGTTAGCCTAGTGAAGGCCAGTCAATATGGCAGTATGTATAAGATGACTATGAAAAGTTTGCTTTGGTTTTAAATTAGTGATTTATAATTGTGTAAGCCATCGTGTTGCGGACAAAAGGTTGTGTTCATTGTTGTAACATTAATCATGGATAAATTCACTTTAATTCTAATGTGAATGGAAAATATAATTCCATATAAATTCCATTTGTAGCTTAATGTTACTGTCTACTTACTTTAATGTTTTGGTGACTTTAAGAATTGTCATTGTGAATGTTCGGTCAATCCCAGCTGACTGCTAGTATAAATGAATTGTATTTCTGCAGTTCTTTGACTTCCTGTCTATTTCCAAGATACAAAAATGATCCATACAGAAACTATGTTCTTTCGGTGTTATCAAACAGAAACAGAAAGTTAAGGAGTGAGTCATACCAGGGCAATTCTCAAAAGAATAAGATCCTGTAAAGGTCAGCTTTTCTTGCTCATCAATTGTTGACATTTAAGCATTTATTTCAGACGTTGCTGATAATGTTTTTGGAGATAGTGGAGAAGAATTGCTGTGGTGGTATGCAATTATGAGCATAATGAAATGCAAAAATGCAAATAAGGTGATACGTGCCAGTCCTTTGGAGTGCCTTTTGTCAGAATTGCAGGCACCATGAGACTTTGATAGATACCATGTCAGTACTCATTGCTAGAGCTGTGATATCTTTTAAAGAAGCATCTCTAACCATGTTATCACTGGATGCTAATTAGAAGTAACCTTTGAAGATGAAAAATCTAGAGGTCATATTCTCTAAACTCTAAAACCAGCATCGAACTAATTGTGTCAATATAATTTTGCTGCACAAGCCAGCACTACCATTTTTTATGCTGTATTTATACATCAACACTGTAATATCCAGTCCAGTTATACTCAGCATCCCTTCTCCCCCTTTTTTTCATGTGGTTATACCCTGCTCATTAAAGCTCTGCATTTTTGGGTAAACCTTGAAGATATATTTTTGCATATTTCTTAAAAGCTGTAGACACTGTCCGCGTCTTCATAACCCAGGATGGTATTAGATCAGAGAAAGAACATTTGGACAGAATTGATATGATAAGCTGCAAATACACTGAGGCTGAAAATCAGAAAAAGAGCAGCTGCTGTAGTGGAGCAATGAAGCAATAGGTGTAAACTGTTCTGGTAATGTTAAGATGGGATTTACTACTTCTAAATTGGTTTTTTACGACATAGTTGGCTGGAGTAACTGGGACATGACTTTACTGAACTAGAAGGTCCTAAGTTCATAAAAAGTGCTGGATTTTCACAGTCAGGTACCATGCCTTTTCAAGCAAACAAATCTATTTCATACTTTAGACTAGAATGAGCATGCTGGTCTGATAATGCTGATCATTCAAAGCAGATGCTTTAAATTTAGCATTTCAATTATTCCATTAATTTTGGCATCCTGAATCACACTTGCTGGAATGACTCCCTACAAAGGAAGGCACTTAAAAAGTTCACCACTGTTTGGAGCTGGTATTTCAGTCCATCAGAGATTCAGACTTTGTGGTTATTCCACCTTACAACACTGGGTACGGATCATATTTTGTTAAGTGACCATGACCTAGAAATGATAATTAAAAGTTGTATCCACAAGTTCTGCCCATCAGAGGAGCAGGACTCAGGCATGTGAAATGTTCAGATTTTGCCTGACTGCAGACAGGTTGATTCACTGTTCCAAACTCAAAATACATTCAAAGGTCAGATCCAGGTACATGTGAAATAAAAACAGAAAACAAAAGGAGGAAGTACTTTAAAACAGGGGACTGTCTTAATGAATCCTTGTACCAGTTAGCTCTTGTAATTCCTAAGAATCAGGGATGAATCAGTTCCTGAAATAATTTCTTCAAAAAATTGTTTCTGTTGCCAAATGTTCCTGTGAAACTGAGAAGAAAATTCCAAAGGCAAACACAGTTGTTCAGCAGCCACTGAAAAAGGGGGCATGTCGAGCTTAATTGCATAGAATAACTACAGCTGTCAATACTTTATTCTCTTTTGCAGCATCTGATGTATTCAGATTTTAAGTTTTTGACATGGAATCCTTAAAAGAAATAGAATATTTTCTCTGTTTGCGGGTTGTTTTGCGTACAATATATACCAGCTTTGATGTTATTTCACCAGGGAGCTAGTTGTCAATCCCAGTGTATAGTTCTTTCCAAAACTTCTAATGTGGTTTTCTTTTATGATGCTCTCTCAGATAGAAAGCTAATGTACTTTGGCTACCAACTTAATCAATCCTCATTATAATTACACTCAGCATATTATCAACTTTGTATTGCACTCAAAATTACTTGCCCCTGGGGAACAATGCTAATAAGAATACGAAACGGATCTCAGGCAAAACTTCTGTCTCTCATCTTTCTTGAAGATTTAATTTCAGAGGGCTATCTTTGGCACTTTTGAAACAGAAGATGCTGCATTCTGAAAACCCCTTGCTCACTCTGTCTTCCGTATTTGTCTGTGGTAGGGTCTAGCCATCATCTGAAGCTCCTATGTGCTATCATAATGAAAGTGATAATTTTTGGTGTTACTGGAAGACTGTTTTACCTCTGTCAGAAAAGCTTGGCTGTAATACGAAATCTCTATCACACCGGAACCCACTAGATAAATTAAAGCGATGAGCATACACCTGCTATCTTAGTCCTATTTTCTGCAGAATGTCAGTAAGTTTAGCTTATAGGACTATTAAACTAAAAAGATGTGGGGTGAAATCCTTACTGAATTTAGTGGAATAAAAACATTCACTACCCATGTTTCCAAAGTTTATTTCCAGTTGTCTAAATTAAAGTTATAGAATTCAACTGTTTTTACTGTCATACCTTCCAGTATTCCGTTTCCCTATCAAACTGGGACCAAACCCATATAATCAAGATTTGTCCTTTGTAAGGATCACTGCTCTGTGTTACGGTCCAGGAAGGGATACTATGAACCAGGGCATCCTTGTGTTGGATCTGTGTCTCATCACTGTTTATTCCTAAATATGCCGGTTCAGTTCTGCTACTGGGTGTAGAGACACAAAGTCCAGCCTGTGCCTCATTCTGCCAGTTTAGTTTCTCATCCAGAAAAACATGAGCATCTGCCAGGACTGGATTCAACAAGGAGTGATTCAGTTTTGGAACTTACTGCATTTATTTGTGTCTTAAAGACATTGCAGCAAGTAAAATTAATGGTTAAGCTTAGTTCAAGACCTAAGAACTAGATGAAGCTTTCTAGTGGAGACACAAGCTCTTACCAAAACACAAAAACCCCATGAGGGTGCATTACTTGTCTTCTTGGTCTAATAGTCTGTCTGTACAGATTTGCCCACAGCTCTAAGAAGGCTGCTGATAATTGTTTTCCAGTGAAACAGACTCCAGACTGATTTCAGATCTAATCCCCAGTAAATCTGACATTTTTATCTGATATATAGTTTGAAGGAAAAGTCTGCACAAGTGGCAAATGGTTTCTCTTCTTCAGAAAGGTTGGGAACAGTATGATTCATTTTCCTTGATTCCCACTGAAGTTTACAGGTGTTTTTCTCATACTGATGCTGTTAGGAATATGATAGACATGAACTCTACAAAGTTGGTAGCTTATCATGAATTGGTTTGTTTCCTACACTGTGTTCCTCCCAGGTGTCATAGAAACAGAAGGTAAAATACCACTAAGCAGCTGTATTCTGACCCAGTGCATCCTTTCTCATTGAAAGTATAGAGTTATCTCAGCCTGGGTTTCTTAAAAATTAGGTTCTTGGTCCATACAAAGGAGGAGAACATCCATCTGCAATGTATATAGTAACCCATTTTTTGTGGAAGGAGGTAAATATACAATAAATTGATATATTTGCATTGGATGGCTGTTGTTTTAATGTTCCCCTCCTTTACTCCTAAATTCGTTTCTGAGAACAAGGGCATGTGGCTTTTAAATAAAATAGCTCTAAATAAAAAGACAAGTTCCTGTGTGATGTAATTTAGGTTACCCTGCTCTTGCAGGGGGGTTGGACTAGATGATCTTTCGAGGTCCCTTCCAACCCTTAGGATTCTGTGACAAACATCTGAAACTTACACTGCTGCATCTGTGCCAGGTGAAGATAAATGTGGCTCAGCTTCCTCCCTGTTCTGACCAGCCTACTTTTTAAAGACATATTTATAATTCCCATCACCTGAAAAAATTCCAATTTGCTTTTTAATTGAGAAAGAGCCCAGCAGCCCACGTGCTCATATAAATACTTAAAATCCTTTAAAATCATGTTATTTAAAGTAGTCAAGGTAAGCCATGCAAAAGAAGAGCCACTTGACAGACTACATTTCCCAGGATCCCACCGAGGTGGAAGTTGAGGGCACAATCTGCTCCCAGGTATAAATACTCACATGTGGGTGCCTAAGGGCACAGTTGGAGAGTGTTTGGTGTAGTGGGTTGCTGATTTTGCTGCAGAGACAGATGTGTGGTTCTAGTACTTTTGTGTGAAGGTAACTTTCTGGCAATTATTATATGTTTTTCCAATGCCTAGTTGCTTCCTTTAGTATCTACTTTTCATTAGTGGGTTTGCTCTTCTAAGAGCTATAAAAACATGTACTTTTTAAACTATCTTGTTCCTTTGTGCTCACTGCTCAAGGTTTTGCTGTAAGCTCTGTGTATGTCCTGTGCTATGGTAAGACAAGAAATGTCTTTTGGCTCTCCTAGTGTTGAAGCTGGTTCTAATGGAGTTGTGATCACCTGTGTGTGCATGTTCTGGTTGTGACCTGTGTTTCTGGTGACAGGTGTTTGTATTCCTTGGCCTAGGCAGTTAGGGAATGCTGTAACTACAATAGGCTGCTTCATCCTAATAAGTATTAGGTTGTGAGCTAGTTAATTTCAGATGCTTTGTGGAGGGGAGACCCTTCTCTGCCTGTGAACAGTGATACCCAGGGATGGTGGTGGTGTCAGAGGTGCCAGGGGAGAGTGTTAAAGATCAGTTTCTTTGAAGGCTCTGCTTCCTTACTGATTCCCCTGCCTTATTATTTGGGAAGGAGTGAGAATACATCCTAGTCCATCCTGCTCAGACATGGTGTGTCTGACCCAACCAGTGCTGCTGAACTGTATGATTTCTACCTCTGGATTCTCCAGTGCAAGCAGCCAATTTATGGTTCTTTCATTGATGGGGGAAGCAGTTCTTTGTGCCCTTTATGCCCCACTCATAAAAGTCTGGACTTAATTTGGCCCATGTGAATTAGGCCTGTAAAGACAAAAGGCAGGTGATGTTTGCAGCACCAGGTTGACTGAATAAATCAGCTCTATTCTTTTTTTCTTCTTCTTTTTCTAGTATGTTAATGTGATACAGTGAGCCTAAAATAAAACGCTCATTAATGAAGGAAAAATAAAGCGCCTCATGAACTGTATGCCACAGCCATGCATGTGACACTCCTCCACTTTATTAGCCTGCTGCAGTACCTCACCAGTGATCTTAGCCTGCTGAGCTGGGCTGCCCATTTGTTCCCTGGGCTGGGAGGGTAATTAGTTCTTCATGCTGGCTGTGTCCTGAGCCTCTCCTGAGCAGAAGCTGACAGCCATGTGTAGCATTGTGATGTGGAATACTGGTCATTAGGGACAGAGCTGAGATTACCTATCTTATTTCCTTTCTGACCTTAGGTCATAACTGAAGCACAGTCCCCGAGGTGAAGGGCTTTTGCTTTGTACCTAACACCACCATGCTAACTAGCTCCCTCAGAGCTGGCACCTTAGAGAGACAGCAAATCTAAAATAAACATCATAACTAACACACATAATGTGAATGAAATGGGCCTCTCTGAACAGAAACACACTGCCATTTATGGCCAGTGTTACCAGGAAGGCAAAGAGAGACTTCAATATGTGTATTTTGATATTTCTTGCATTAGTTGTAGTCTCAAGTCTATGTTCCTTATGCTGGTTTCATGGTGTAATTCCAAAGGGGAGAAAGAAACAAACCCAAATGTGCATAAGTCAAAGACTACTTATTTCTGGTGTAGAAAGACTGTAACTGGGACTTATATTTTCCCAATGTAGAAAATTCCAGAGTGTTACAGAGTTCCATGAGTATTGGAGAAAGCTGCTGTGGGATTTTAGGAGAGAATATTGCTGTGCCATGGCTATGCTCTCTGGCAGTCAAGATCACTGACTCCTACCTGAAGAGGTATTCCTATGCCATACAGCAGGGGACAGGGAGGCTCTTAAAGAAATGAGGCAACTGATGGAGCAAGTAGACAGCACCAGGGACCTGACAGAGAAAGAAGGAAAAGAATGAAGGACAGTAAGGCAGGTTTCTGGTAACAGTGGCCCAGAGTAGCCCTGAGCCTGGACTAAAGTGAGATGGCTGCTCTGCAGTTATTTCTCTTGACTCCCCTTAGAACTTATGGGACCCAAGGAAGTCCTAACTATACCATTATAAGCAATATACATTATCAATTCAATCTTCCTAATAATCTGGCTCTAATGTGGTTATTTCAGAATTAAAGAATCACATGCAAAGAAACGTGTTTTTTTCCCCTTTTTTTTGTTTAACTCATTGTTCCATTACTGAATCTACATAATCGTTATGTTCTGAGTATGGCAGAAACCTGTGCATGATAACAAACAAAAGCATATAAATTAGAAGGTCACCTCTTAAAGCTCAGAGCTGTAATTAAAAACATGTTTGTTTTGTTGAAAATTGCATTCAGTAAATCTTTATATAAAACAAGATTTTTATCTCTATATAATTTAAGTAATACAATGTACTTGATTAGCCAACATTAGTTGAAATCAGTGAGTACCCTGAAGAATTTAATAGTAGTGACTATTCTGTCACAATTCAGTATGTTATTTTACAGCTGGCTTCTACCACTGCTGGTAGGTAACTATGTGATATATAACTTGCAAGCAGTCCTGCTGTTTGTTACTGGCAATTAATTTCTCTGGTGCCTTTCTTCCATTCAGGCCAGGCCTTTATGTTCTAAATCCAGCTATTCTAATACTCCCCACTTCTGCTGTGTAGAAAAGACTCAGACTGACAGATTATCGCAGGGCAGTTAAGCATGTAATTGCTCAAATGAGTTAAAATCCCTTCAAATATCTGTCTTTGTACCTCATCACACCACTTCATGGACTCAAATATTTGACAATTGATGAAGATAAACTAAAAGGATCTTCATTAGCTACCAACCACCGTGACAAGCTTCTTTCAGCTAAAGGCTGGTGAAGTTTGGGACTTATTATCTACTTAAAAACTGCAGGAAAGCAGAAAAATACTTCAGTGTACTTTAGACCACAGAAATCTAGAAGCTTACATGGTAGCTGGGGTCAAACAAAACTGTGGTTTGCTAATCTAGAGCTGTACTTGTTACAAATGTGCAGTAAAATACCCATGGAATCTTACAGGATAAAAACATAAAGAAAGTAGTCCAAGCGTCTGGTAGCAGCAATCACCACAGCCTCCTGGCTAATTGCAAATACAATGATCTTATTCATTACACTATAAGTGTGCATCAAAAATCCATTTGTCAAACGATGCCCCCTTTTTATTGCAGTTTCCTTGGCGGGAATAAAAACTGACTTTTAGTACAGGCATCTGGACCAGGTGCCTCAAAACCAGGTGCTGGTTTTGAGGATGCTGAATGTCATTTGCACCTAACAGAAAACCCAGGGCAGGGTGGGCTGAGCAGTCTCAGTGCTCACATACAAGAGATCTGATGATGCCCCAATTCACTTTGCATCTTAACCACTTGAGTTTTATGATGACTAGGAGTTTTACAATCAGCTGATCATGGTGCTGAAGAGGACTGTTGGAGCAGTGCGGGAATTACTGAGTGAAATCATAGCTACGTGGGAATAAGAGGGTGCTGGTCTGTTGCTTATCAGGGGAAAATGCTGTATGAGTATGTATGTGTGCACCTACACATGATCACGGCACACACATGCTTTATTTTTGCTGTTCTGCATAGCAAAGAACAGGTTTTACAGTGTAAAAAAAGATTTATACCCCCTATAGGAAGGTAGGTATTTGGTCTAAGGCGAGGTGAAGTGGCATGGACAACACTAGTGTGAGGTCTACTGAGACAAAGTTGCACTGTAGGGTTTTGTGAACAGGCTTTAAAGGGTAGATGAGATTTGTACTAGGTCAGTACCTTATAAAGGCACAGGGTGTTTTAATGTAAGGGAGTAACTGTGTGTAGCAGATGTTTTAGGAAGTTGTGTGTTGTCTGCAATTAGACCTGTACAGCAAAGCACAAATCCATAAGATCTTGGCATGAATCAGCAATAGTAAGGATGCTTTCTTGAGACTCCTAGAAAAATGCATTATACTTTTATATTCTGTATCATACCTGGTATGAGTTTTTCAACCATAATAAGTATTTCCTGGAGCAGTCACAGATTTTTGTTCTCAGAATACCATTCCAGCACAGGTAAATCTAGACTCTGCAGTCCCACAGCTTATGCAAAGGCTGCAAATAACAGTGGCATCCATTCACAGTCTGAACCAGGTGGAAGAATCTTTACAAGACTTGTTTGTTCTCATTTTCCTTGAGAATTGGTAGTTTGAGGGGTGGGTTGTTGATGTGCCATGATGCTATTCTACAGCTGTCCTTGCACTGGCATGGATTGCTCATGGGCTGCAGCCCCTCAGAGAAACATGCTGCATCATGGAGTCTCCCTTAGGCATTGTGTGCCTCCCAGTACCCAGCCATGTCCCCTTCCCAGAGCCTCCCTTGCTCCATTCAGAGCACTCCACCTTCTCCATCACACTGTGTCTCTCCTCAGCCCTTCACACCTCAGGGCCCTTCTGTCCCCACTCCCTCCCTCAGTGCGTGCTCCTGGGCTGGCTGCAGTCCTACCGGTCAGAACTGGTCAGGACTGGTGAGGGGCAATCTGAGGGGTGGAGTCCTTGCTCCCTCAAGAGGCTCTGCAGCCTCTGCACCTAAAACACTGCTGTTTAGACCCAAAATAACCACTGAACTCTGTCAGACGAGGGCTTGCCCTTTTGTAGTCTGTCACTGTGAGGTTGTGTGACCATATTCCGAGGATGGGGGGGAAAATAGTCATCGTTACCTAGGTAAGGACTTTTTGTTGTTACAACCATCTATAATGTTTATTTGGAATATAATGTAGTATAATATATAACATGTGGAAGGTTTTTCTGCAGTGTATTCAATTAAAATGGTTTCTGTGGTGATAAGACCCTTTTTTGGACCTCTCTCTAGCTCTGTTAAAAGGAAGAAGCTCTGACAGACTTTTCTGCTACTACAGACTTATGGCCAAAGAAACTGATTTCCTTAATCTATAGTGGAACATTGGACTTGTTGCATTTTAATCTACCACCTGAAATTAAAATACAGTGCTTCACATTTCAGGTATGTTTCAAAAAGCATGATGCCGAAGAAGCTTTTGGGCTTATTCCTTCAAGTGTTGGATATTCTTTCATGACCATGATTCTGTGATCTTATTCACCACCTGTGTGTTTGTTTGTTTTTCGTAAACAAGCAAGAATCTGGACATCTGCATCAAGTCACGATTCTTTGATCTTTTAAACCTAAACAAGCAAGCCTTAGACAAAACAACATTATGTTTTTCCTAGACCCAGCTACATACTGATGATCTGAGTGACCAGTGTAAACCCCTCCACTCCTTTAATTTCCTTCTACTGAGATGAAGCTTGAAGTGTTCTCCAAAAGCATTGTTCTTGAATCCCTCAGCTCATAGTAAGTTGAACTTTATGATTTCTATTGAAGTTAATCACACTTTCTCTCCTGAGTAAGAATGTTTTTAACATGAAACAATACTCCACGGAGGTTTGACAAACTATATTTTAATTGTAATTGATTTGTACCAAAAGATAAAATGAGTTAATTAGGGCAAGCTATCAGAATTAGTGACAAGGGAAATACTCTATATGGCTGGCAGGTAGGGGGTAGGAGATGAGAGGTTTTGAAAGGGAATAGGACACTGGCATTTTTAACCTCCTAGTACTGAACTGAGTAATGAGAATATTCTACCTCTGGCTTTTGCACAGAGTGTGTGGTTTTCCTGTAGTATGGAGTCTAGATAGAGGTTGAATGCAGTCCAGAGATTTAATTGGGTCTGTCTTACTTGTACTCCTTTGTATGGTTTGGGTTTTTGTTTGTTGTTGTTGTTCCATCAGCAACATAAGAATGTTTCTTTGGTCTCAGAGTTTCTAGGTGCTGTAAATAAGGTTCTGGTTCTATAAGTGATGCCAAGCTAAGTATGTACTATCGAATATGAGTAAAGCTTAGAAAACAGTCCTTAGTTATTGGTAATGTTTTGGTCATATTGACAAGTTCCAGTTCAATCTGTTCTAAGCAGGTGTCACTTTATGGTGCTTGGCAGTGGTGTGCAGTGTGTCATCATTATGGCTGCATTTTGGACATGGAAGGCTTAGCAGAAATCCGGTTATCATGGTGGAGGCATTACATGGGGTTATCTTGTCATCAAAAATGTGTCTTATGCAGGCTTGTCATTGTGGTGATATAAGTCATGGACTGTGCTAAAAATGAGATGTGTGTTGAGCTTATATATGCTCTTCAGGGTGATGTGTTGTGTGGGTAGGGCTGTGTCAGCAATCTAAGGTAAACCCTTTTTTCAATTTGAGCATAACAATAATTGCTGTTGGGTGAAGTGATATACAAGTGTGTTCAAAAAGGTGCTTGTTTTTATCTGGAAAAATACCTCCTTTTGTTCCAATTTTATATGGAATTATTTTCAAAGTGGGTTGAGCTTTATCAATTAAAGCTGTTATCCTGGTGTCAGAACATTCAAAACACAAGAAGCTGTATGGTATTTAAGCCAAATTTAATTCTATCCCTTGGAGATTTAAGCCTGGAGAGATTGCATTTTAGAATCTAAGTTCCTATGTGATACCTCATAGAAGAAATAGTATCTCCAGGAGATGTTACATGTCTGAGATGCACATACACAGACCGCATGTAGTGGTCATGGAGGGAGCACTGTTTCCCTCACAGAACACTTGCAGGTAATTTATACACTTTTGAAGATACAGTTGGGTATTCTGGTTTAATATTGCAGGGCTGAAATTTGATGGGAAACGGCTTGGAAAGTTGTACATATCACTTCAGGGATGATAAGATGGTCTAATTTACTCTCTTTACAGTCTCTGTCAGAGACGTGTCCACGCCAACATGATAGGTTTGTCATTTTGTCTGTACATGATTCAGGTAATTTGGGTTCTTTGTAATATCTGAGTAATTTGTAATATCTGAGATAAAGTAATTATTTATGAATGTTGGTATCAGAGAAGGCTTTAAAATGTTATGGAAGTATTGTTGCATGTGAAGAAATTACTGTTGTTAGGAAAGATTTAGAATCTACTAATGTTAATTTTGCGAATGAATCTGGACTATCTGCATATTCCTGTTTGGTTTGAGTTGCCTTGAGGCCTTCCAGCAACAGGAAAACTAGTTAATTTGGTAAATTTTTAGGCTAAGTCACTTTTAAAAATTGGACTCTTTCTAATCGCAAAAAGTTGAATTAGAAAATATACCCAGCAACAACAGAGAAAGGATCTGGCAAAATTTAGTGCAGCCCTCTGCATTTCACCTTTGTCCTTCTCATCCTTTTGTGGAGTCCTTTTTCCCTGTTACTGCTCTCCTCCTGAGTGACAGGTGAGGTTGGATGTGAGATAGTCAATAAAGTTTCTCATGTATATTTCAAAGAACAGCAGTCAATTAACCTTGAGAGAGTTGGATGTTCTCTTGTCTATAGCAATAGGCCAATACGCTAAATGCAATCAGGCTATGGGGACATACAGAAAAAGCTTCTGGCACTCACATACAACTAAGTCATCCTGAGGTCCTCTCCCTGGTTTTGAAAACACCTTTAAAAATATATTACCAAGAAATCTTCTAATCTGTAGCAGAATTTCTCCCAGTGCAGCAGGATGTTGGTATTACTATTTCAATAGCAGCATATTAAACTCAACTTTTATGAGCTCATTGATGTGAGTGTGGCTAAACGAAACTTGGTCAAAGAAGCAGTAAGACAAACTGTCAGTGGGATGAGAAGGTAGGCTGGATAATCATCATTAATCTTCCTAGTGATGTGGCTTTTTGAAAGACCAGGTTAAACGGCTTTGTAATCTAAAGTTTGGTTTTACCAGTGATACCTCAAAGACAGGAAATAGTTTTGGGAGAAGTGTCAATAACCCTGAACTTCCCTTTTGCATTTTGGAAATCTTTTAGTCTGTTAACACATACAACTGTCAAGTCAGAATTGTACCTGTTTTCTTTGCTATAATTGTAGCACTCACATTTTAATAAGACTATAGGCATAAAACCAACAAATTATGATTTTAAAAGAAAAAAAGTTGCTATTATAATGACCTAACTTTTCCTTAAATCAAAGATGCAGAGAATATTAGAGTATGGTATCTTGATTTTTAGGAAATATTCTTTTCAGATGAGGACTCTTGTGTGTATGTATGTGAAAAGCATTTGATATGCAGAAAGGATGACAAGAAAGTAGCAGAATGGAAATTACTTTTTCATATCTCTTAAAAAGAAACCCCTGTAGACACTGATATCCTTGCAAGGACTCATCTTCACCTTATATAAGGACTGCAGTCATCTGGCTATTTTAAATTGGTTACAAAATACAATTATACATAAAGCAGCACTGTAGAGAGCTCTATCAAATGCACTAGAGCAGTAAATACTGTTTTCAATTAAACACTAATCTAAAGGATATTATTTCACTGTCCAAGACCTCTCCAGATTTTTTTTTTTTAAACAAACATGTTTTAATTACAGAATTTCATTTGCTGGCTCTGAAAGTCTGTCTTTTTAATGAAGAAGATACTTTAAAATTGCTCACTGTAGTTCCTTGCAAAAGGCCTCATTCTGAATTTCATTAAGTGCACAATCCCTTTGAAGTGTTCTTTTTTTAGTGAAAACATTATGAGGCTGAGAGTTTGTGGTATGATACTGAAAAGGAGTGCAGGTCAAAGTCTCCAACGAGGCAAATTAGTACAACTCTGATTTAAATGAAGTTGTTAATTTACTTCAAATGGGACTCTGAACAACTATTTTAAAGTCTGAAGGTGTAATATAAGACTTAAGCATTTTAAAAGCATATAAATACATACTTTTCAGTGTCTGAATTTTGGTTCAAATAAGATATTCACAGAATATTGAATAGGCTTCTGCCATTCTTGGAAGTGCCTTGTAGCCTCTATAGTGCTGCAGTACTAATTACACTGTACTTTTTAGAGATGATTAAACAGGTATCTGGTAATGAGATTCAACTATAAACTACTGCATAAAAAATGAGCAGGTAATTAGAGCTCTGTTCTCACCTCAGTTCAACAACATGAGCAAACACAACTTTCCTAGAGGTCACTCTGGGATAGGGCTAAACAACACAGTTATTTGTGTATGCAGTGTGCATGATGCTGAGCTGCCTGGATTTGCTGTACAAAGCAGCAATTTTAATTTTCAAAAGGCATATGCACATAAGTATGCTTTGCAGGTTCTTGTTGGCCAAAATCTTAAATTCACATGATTGGCAGTTATATAGCAGGTAATCTATATACACACTGATGTTGTCAATACTAAAGAGTAATCAATAATCACCGAATTTGATAATAATAGATAGCCTCTTGGGTCCCTGTAGTAGCAGAAGTTAATACTGACTCTCTAAAAAAAGCTTTTCCATGTTCCCTGTGCTTTCTGGGAAAGGTAAGTTAGTGAGCCAGACAAGAATTTCATGAAAAGAATTTATCAGGTTCATATCATTTATGTCTTATTTAATATTATTTTTTCCTTGAATTGTTCAGTGTTGAGGGCTGTTAAAATGATCAGGTGTAGAAAGAATAAGTTACTTGTGACCACTTTTAAGGCTCTTATCCATTGTGATTGCACATCAGCATGTTAGACCCATCTAGATCCAATGCTGTTCTTAGAGATTCATCATAGGGGGAAGTTAGAGTGGGGATGGCATTGGCTTACCAGAAACTGGTACTCACACATGCGAATAAAATGGCATGCTTACTTTCTAAAATAGAGGCATTTTTGTCCTTGAAACAGTTATTTATGATTGAGAAATGTTGTTATAAGTAGTGCTGGGTTTTCCAAACACCTCTGGAATAGGTATCCTAATTCCATTAAAGGTTAATAGGCTTTGTATGCCTAAACCCCTTGGAGCCCTCTGAAAATCCCACTTGTAGGACATGGCATTATTGGTTTAAACCATTCAAGACCACTTTACACATTTGCTAGAAGGACCCTACAGATTTCTTTGATCTCTTCCTGAGAAGTTCCCAGTAGTTTTGAAGATATAACTACTTGTTTAGAAAGCAGAAAGCTGCCACACACACTGTGTTTAACCATCATAACATGTAACTGTTGCGATGTTGTGAAGAAACTACATCTAAACATGTAGTTGATAGTTGGAGTCCAGGTAGCACCTTTACTATAATCTAATGATGTCCAGACACTTTAGTTTTGTAATCTGTTCTTTCTCTGCTTGTTTCGTTGTCCAGGACTATGACCTCAGGAACACTGCTGCTCCACATGAAAGATTACTAGGCTAAAATTAAAACATGTAAGAAACTTGTTAAATGTTGTCAGGGTTTGTAATTTAAAACTACTGTGTTATTAGATATTAGAACAGCACAAAAGGTAACTTGTGCAAAGGTTTTAACCTCTGGCCCCTTCTATACCAATTAAAGTATAATGTATAATGAAATTTTAATCTCATATAATTAAACACACAATTAATTTTGTAAAACTAGAAAGGCTTTTTAACCTGTATTAATCTTCCCTTTTGAAGAAAATAAGTGTGTTTCCTGCAAGTTGCATTGTTTCTTTTTAGTTAAAGGAAAGAATTAAATTTGTTTATACAAGTTCGTAAAATATTTTCCTCTGTCTTCTTTCTTAGGTTAAATATCAAAAGCAAGTTGTTTGTGTTTTTTTTTTTTCTTACTAAAAAAAAGCGTTGTTGAATATCCTAGTGTCCTCAGGGTAAGGTAATAGACTACACAGATTTAATTAATCAAGAATATATTTATACTGTAAAATGTCTAATTTATCATTAAATCCTTTCCTCCTTTGCCACACAGAATCTCTGCCCAGAAGGTCTTAAGATCTTAATAAGACTTATTCATTAGTCATTTTAACTAAAATTCTTGTAGTTGGTGTGTGGTATATATATATGTATACTTATACACGTACGCACACACACATTGCTTGTAAGCATTCTCATTTTGCAAGAGTTAAATGGCAAGATTTCCAATGACCATTATCAGAATATGCCCTTAATAGGTTGGAAACAGTATTCTAACATGAGACTGCTGATAAAATGTCTGGGAATGGTATAAGGAAATGTCTGTAGTCTAGTAATTGGCTTCTTTAGAAGTTAAACAAAAATGTGTGGCTGGAAAAGATTCTAGGAATTTTGGGGAAGGTGCACATGATAACTAATACTCTAAATGCATTTAAAGGCTTTGACGTTAGTTTATAATGGATAATTTGGACTCATTACTGATGACATCTTGGTGTGTATCATCTCTGTGGTCTTGGTAGCATCAGGCTTAAAGCAAATGCAGCAGAGTTCTGTTTTGCCATTGTAAGTGTTGTCTTCAGTGCTCAAGAGTGCCACTGCTAATTCAGTGGAACAGAACATGGCTAGAAGGACTTCAGAGTTTTTTAATGCACCTAGGGCAAACTACAAACTAATGCCCTAGCTTGCTTTGGCCAGTGCCTCCATGTGGTTATGCAAAAATAAAGAAAATGGTGTCATACTTGTATCTATTGCATTTTAATCCCACCTTTGCACACCCTTTTCCTAAGGTGGATGACTATCCTAATGGCAAAGGAATGAGATATGCAGTTCCAGATATTTCTTCAAGACTAGGCCAGGCTCCATCTGATTGTACCTTTCACAGTCAAACACTACTGTCTTTTCTCTAAAATGTCTCTAGAAGTTTTCCAAGTATTACTTTTTCTACCCAGAAAATCTCAGGGTAATACCCAGAGACGTTTTTAATAACACGCTAAAAGTTGTTCCTAGAAATATTACCCACATTTCAGAATAAGCATCATACTTGATGAGCAGTGTGATATTTTGGTAATGTTCTTGCCTTTCTATTTGAAACAAAAGGCAGCATAAAGCATCAGGAAACTTAGGTTACCAAAGGAAGAGGATCTTTGGCTTTTATCAATACATTCACTAGACTGTCAAATGATGATGGATAGCAGGCGACTAAGATAAATTAGCATCCTGTCAGCTCTGAATAGCCCAGCAAACAGCTTTCATCCGTAGCAGTATAACTTCCCTGTGAGTGTATGGTGCAACTGGGTCATCTGTTTGGAGAAACCAAGTAATTTCTATGATGCTTCCTGGTACAAACAACAGCCATAGGGTCTCATCACAAGAGTTTACTGATAGTACTAAAAGTCCTAATTCTTGATGGAACTGATGTTTTGAGATTTGTGCTGAGTTTGTTATTACAGAACTGGTGTTATAGAATAATAAAAGAACAAGGTGATAAAATATCCATTGTTTGCAACTTACGTAGGAACTGTGAAGCTGTTGATGAATGGATGTACCTTCAATATATAGAACACAGGACTAGAACTAATCCATTTTTCAGGTGAAAAAGCAAGGCACTCATACTTTCTGTATACATGTTTGGTTGAAAAAATAGTATTTTTCAAAGGCTTCTGGCACATTATTTTGTCAGTTCTAAACTTAGTGGCATAAAAAAGGAATTGGAAGGATTGTCTTTGTCCAGCAGTCAGCCTTGGGAAGACAGCTGAAGGAATCTAAGGGATCAATTTAGCATTAGCCCTACTGTGTGTAAAGCCAGTAGTCTCTTCATCTGTCTGCCAACCTATGGGCCTACTCGTACTTCAACAGGAGTCAGTAAATTAATAATTGGGCAAAGGCAGAATGAAATATGTATTGTTTTGTGGGTAGTCCAAGGCTCCTAACTCTACTGTCAGGATTTTGCCTCATATGGCCTTATCCCACTTGGAGTCTGTTGTTTCCTGGGAGCAGTTTTTAGGTGACAGAATATCTGCATGTAATTAAGAAACAAAAAGTAGGTCTTACAAAAAAAGTCTCGTGTTCATGAGACTCAAACCAGCATAAGCTGATTTAAAGTGAGTAAAGACACTGGAAAACATGGAAGCTAAAAGAATAGAAAACAAAATAGGACAATGGAAGGAGGGGGAATTCAGTAATATTAAAATAAAAACACTGGGCAAGTTTTCCTCAGATTACCTGTCTCTAATATTAAATTACTGTTTTCTGTCAGGATCATCTGCAAAACTCTGATTTTGTTTCTTCTTCTGTTCATAGCCTGATAATTGTGGCTGAATTCCCTTGTCTTTAATATGCCATGTATTCTCCACCTGGCAAAGGACTCGGACAGATACAGATAAATACCCTGTAGATACACAGACAGAGAAACTGCTGTAATTGCTTTCATAATGACTCTCACACATCAAAGGAAGGCAAATAATGGTATTTAACACTGTTTCCGTTCTTTAGTTGAAATCTAATTTTATAGAGTTATTGTCAGGCAGTACAGTGAATGTATAAATGCAACTGTCATAGTCTACTCATATTAATTAGCTGCCCACAAGAGGTCCAGGATAGTAATGGCAAAGTTCTTCTCATTTCAGATGGTCTGATATTCAGACAGAACCATAAGTACAATAGCTTGATTAACATAGTTGCTTAGATCAGGTTTTCCCTAGGAGTATGTCAATTGGCATGTTGAAGAATCAATTAATTAGCACTCCAAATAATCCATTCTTGGGTTAATGAAAGTATTTTGTACAGCTGAAAAAACTTGCATGAAATAAAATCCAAGTCTTTCCAAAGTGCCAAGGTGGAAAACTTGTAATTTGGAGAATGCTATTTACTCCAAGGACAACTTTGTGATAAAAAGTTATTAAAGGAAATTCAGTTGACCAGTTTGTCCAACAGTTGAACTGGTTTTAATTTATATGTTTATCTTCCAGAGGAGAAGGGTATTCAGGGCATATAACAGTGGAACAGAAATTGGAATTTTGCTATGCAGTGATATGATCAGGGCAATCAAATATCAACAGTTTGCCTAATGTTACTTACCACTTACGGAAGTTAGATCTTGAAGATAATTTAGTTAGTTTAGATTCTGCAAAGCTATAATCATATGAAGAGTCTGTCAAAACCCATGTGATTACTTTCACTGAATTTTTGTTGATAGCCCAGAAGGCTTTGAAATTAATGGAAGGGCTACCAAAGCCAAATTCTTCATGTCAGGGAACTTTCAGGAATAAGTCTTTACTTCCAAATCCCCTGGCAGTGAGATCTGAATTCTGTACGGATGGAAATTGGAAATTGGAGGAAAGGCTTTTAATCACATCTGTAAAAATGTAGCATGTCTTAACAGACACTTGACTTTACTTGCAAGATTTTGTTGTGTTTAAAACTCTTAAAAGCACTAAAAATTATCTATGACTTTCTGCCACATTTTTTTTTTAAGGCAATTTTTCATGTTTTGTTCTTTATGTTCTTATTAGTGATGTGTGAAGGTAGAGTACTTACATGAAAATGCAGCTTGTTTTCTGTCATCTGGCTATATGTAAATCCAGACTCAGCCTACATCAGGCATCATGCTTTCTGAAATTCAGAGTATATTGTCACACTAAAAAGTGTGGTAATTTCAGGATCCCATTAAGTGTCATTCTAAAATACTGGAGTATAAATACCAGAACTTTATGCTGATACTAGAAATAATCCAGTTGGAGCTAAGCAATAACTTAATCTCCTAGAAAAAAACTATAGAGTCTTTCACCTAGGCAAGAGCCAAAGTATGAGAGAAATAAGGTGCTCCTGTATTTGAGGATAATATTGTTAGGCTCAGATTCAGTCCATTTCTGTTTCAAGGCCTCATATTCTTGGGTGAATTTAATCTGAAATCAATGGTGACTGCATGGAAAAAATGTAGAAGTGAAATTCCAATGGACTTATTTATCCTTCGTCAATGGAGTATATTCTATCATATCTTCTGGTCTTAACAGATTTTCAACTCAGTTGCTCTAAAGCTTGGTTAGGCTTTACAGCTTGCTAAACGTTGGTTTATGATATATTCTATTAATCTAGCTCATTTAATCACACTGAAAGAGAATGTCATTTGGCTTCACAACTTCATATCAAAACCCCTGAAATACCACTAGATAAAGTTCTGTATTCAAAAGAACTGAGAACTTGCAATGCTGCAGTGATCTGAGGTAGGCAAAGAGGGTGGTTCTTTGGAAAAAGGCGATGGACCGGGCCTGAGTTGAGCTAGAAAAACTTCTGATCTACAAGAGCTCTGTGTGTGTCACTGTGCCTCAGCTTCCCATATTTAAAACGAGACTAAAGCTTTTTTTTTTGTCTGTTTAAAACCTAGTATCTTCTACAAGGGCAATTCTTACTGCAAGTACCTAGAATACCTTGTATGTGTTTATCTTGTGATTCAGATGCATGTGCGTAACAAAACCCAGAATTTTTTTTAAACTCAGTTAATTTTACCAAGGGAAAGGTCACTGGTATGCTTTAAATAATTTACCTTTATGCTAAATAAAATGAAATACTATGTAATTTTCTTTATACATTCACTTCCCTTTCCATGAATGGATTTTGGAAGCCAAGTCATGCTGTACAACGAATCGAAAATAGAATCATAAATAGTAAAATAAGTCTGAGTATTTGCAACACGTATTTCCCATGTTGTCTAGCTTTCTAGAAAGACTGTTGCATTTCTAATGCTCTGAATGTTCCTTTTCATATAGCCAGCGTTTAGGAAACTAGTTTGGGTCTATTTATTCCACATTTGTAGGTCCCTTTTGTATCAAATGCCTAACTTTAGAGTTAGTTGTCAGAGCTTATTATGGACTTCTGCCAGAAGTGTGATCTTCCTTATTTTGCTAATCAGCTTCGTCCATATCTGCATGCTCATTTTCTGATATCTGATGAGGCGACAAGGTCATTGGACGTACAAGTACTTATTTAAAACCCGACATGAGAGTGGGATAGAGGTTAGTTGGGTCTATCAGAGCTGTCAATCAATTAATGAAAATTATTGAGCAAGGACACCGTGGGGGAAGCGAACAGAAGGAATGAAAATGACCATGGAGATGCAACATAGGGAAAATGACAGAACTGACTAAATGTGCTCATGTGAGTACTAAAACCAGACATGCTCACAGAGCAAATGAAAGACAGCACTGGGAGATGCTAGGACCAGAATATATGCCATTATATGGACCAAAAGACTGGCAGGTTATTTCAGCCTTTTGTCCAAAAGCACACTGAATTTGCTAAGTAAAGAATAAAGTTGAGCAGTCCCCAGGGCATTCTGAATGGCTTTTGTTAAGGTTCTGCAACCTCACTGCAGATTTGTAGCATATAAAAAAAATTCGATGTCTAGGGCTAGGCTAGAATTTGCTGCTATGGGCTGGAATTTGAAATTAGTTGAGGGGGTATAGAACACATTCCTACCTGTAAATAAACTGCAGATATAAATAGCAAAATAGGGCAGCACTGACAGAGCCTCACAAAAGCTCACTTAAAAGCTGCACTATCACTGCAGTACATGGTGTACTGGCAGAAGACAAGAGTATACTGTTTATCAGTACAAAAAGGAAATAATTTATAACTTGATCCTTGGGGGGAAAATGGAGAAATAAAAAATAGACAAAAAAAGAAACAAGAGAGGAGAAAAATTGCCAATATGTTTGTGTGAATGAAAGATAGTGAGGGGAAAAATGAAAAGAGAGTGAAGTCAGAAGCAGGGAGATACTGACACCAAATCTCTGCAAAGCATTCAAAATTCTCCAGCTGCCATGCTTTTAATTTGCTACCATTCTAATTAAAATGCAAATTAAATTTATAATTAGCATCAGCGCTTTCTAAAGAAACCTCCTTGTGTGCAGCACAAACATATGGGATGATGGTATAGTGTAAAGTTTTTAAAAACAGAAGGAGAGACGCAAATGGAAGGACAAAAATGTTGCTACCAAGTAAGTTTCAGAGTAGGAGGGGGCAGGGGAGCAAATGGGGAGACACAGTGGATTTTAAGGAAGGAATTGGGTAAGTGTCCCAGTGTAACAAAGAGATTGCTGAATATGAAAGATCTGTCTGGGAGTTACTTTTTGTTGAATCAGATGTCAGAGGTCATGCTGCATGTCATTGGTGTTGTATAGAGCATGCCAAAAAGGCATAAAGGGTCACAGCTTTTAATCAAAAAGTCCATGACCAAAAATGAACCGCTGCTTGCTTCCAGATAATTAATTTAAAAATTGATGGGAAACAAAGTACTAAAATCACATCATGATTTGAGAGCATACATGATCTTAAAGCTCACTGCTTCCCATGTGAGAATGAAACCAGAAAAGCTGGAGTCAATGACATGGAACATGCAGAATCCTTGTACCTTCACATATCTCTGTAAACCTGGTGAAATTTCATTGTAGGAGCTTTTATTTTCTTATTAATTTATTATGGCTGGTGTGGAAGTAACTAGAAAATATTCAAACACTTTGATGTTGAAATGAATTGCACTGGTTAAATGTGTGTCAGCATCTTCATAACTATGTCTTAGTGGGGAAAACCAGTTGTGTTCATTTGTATTTGCAATTGTGCCTTTAAGATTCGCATGTAAAACTTGTACTATATATACCTTTGCAGTACCCAATCAGCAGGAAAAATGATGTCATGTGATACACCAGACACATCACCACTGAGACACTGTCCCAAATTAAACTGTTAATCAGAGCAAACTGTGGCACACATGCTGCTTTTTGTGACTATTTTTATTATTATTCCATTTGTAGAAAGCTCATGGCTATTTCATGAGTAGCGAAAGCAGCTGCATAAATCTGATAAATGATTTGTTGCAAATTTTGCCTTCATCTCTATTGAGAATGCAGTTGGGTGCTGGTGCTTTTCTGTTGCTACTTTCACTGTGTATTAAGCAGCTAATGTGGTATTAAAGGCTTGATAAAACTACTAAGGACAAAATTGGCTTCATTCTGATATCATTTGGTTGTAGGGGTGTCTTTGAGTTCTCAGGGAAAGGGAGGGGAAGAAGTCTAATCTCAAAAGCAGTAGTGTGTTTATTTTTTCACCAAGGATCCTTGAAAAAGCTTGAGTGCTTTTAATATTCTGGTAACTCAGCTCTATTTATTAGCCAGGCTTTCCATCAGATATTTCAGAATTTGAATGCACCAGGAATGAATATTTCATTAGCTGGGTGTTAAATTGTTACGGAACTGATGCAAAGCAGGATTGTAGGAATATTTTTATGAGTCATAAAGTCAATTAAAAAATGATAAGCCTATAATGTTGTCATTGTGATAGTACAAAAATGCATTTTGCATATGCTGTCTTGGGCATGCAGACAAATTGTGACAAACAGTTTCCTGCTGAAATTCTCTAGAATTTGAACAGGAAATTTGTTTGGTTTATTTTTGGGGTATGAGAAAGATGTGCTCTCTTCCAGTGTCCAAGGTGGTATGTGCTGGCTGTGGTCTCTTGGCATTACTGCACTGGATGCCACTACATTTTAGATTCTTTATCTTTTAATAAAGTTAAGAAACCATACTCATCCCACTTATTTCAATCAATATTTAATAGAATACCTAAGAATAACTGAATGTACAATGGCAGTTAAAGTATGCCTTTGTTCTGTGATGTAATGTATATCCTGTGAGCAAACACGTGGTGGCTCTATTCTTTGTTATCCAACACTGGTTCAGTTTTTGGAAGTTCTAAACACTTGCAACTCCAACTGACTTCATTGGAAGGCTTATTGATCAGCTCCAAAAAGCTGGCTGTAGATTCCACTGTCCATATGGATGATATCATTCAGTCCTGTTCCATATCAACATATGTCTATCAAAAGTGCTAAGGAATTGTGATCAACCAAAATAAGGGGGAGGGTAGTGTGTAGAATAGTGATGAAAGAATAAATCATAGTGGTCTGAAGTTTCTAGTAGAAAAAGTTATTTGGGAATTCATGGAATACATAGAATATATGGAAGCTTGAACACGTTCTAAATGCAGAATGTCTTAAGCCTGGTTTTGAGAAACAGGCAACTCAGTGCCATGTTACAGCTTTTTGGGGGTACTATATGTATGTGTCAGCATTACTATTAGTCTGCAGAGTCTGGAAAATGCATTCTTTATTCAAACTGCTGCTCCTGTATGTAGCTCTAGCCCAGATGACTACAGGAGAGCTGCTTGCTTGAAAGGGTGAAGTTAGGTATTTGAAAGATACTGCAGATTTAGCCAATCTAGATTTCTCTGAGCATGGGGCCTGAAGCCAGGATTGTGAGCATTTGCCCTTTAACGTAAATGTAGGCAATTATCTGAGACACTTAGAGGCAAAGTTTCCTTTTATTCTGTGCACACCAGAGATGGGGGAAAAGCCTTTAGAGAGAAGCTCTGCATACATAAGAGGTGCATTGTGGAAATACTTTCTTTTTGACTGGGGATCTAACTTCAGGTAAGTGGAATCCAAGACACGACACTTCAGCAGTCTGCAAAATTGTAAGTTAACGAAACCCTACACTTTGGAATGAACTTTGGCCCACATTGTAAAGCTTTGCAAATAGATTTTAGAATAACTCATTGGTTTTATAGAAGCTGACAACATGAAATTGAAGTGTTTTCTAGCAGCAAAATAGTTCTACCAGCACCATGATTTGCGAAGCATTGTCTTCTGCACAGAATCTGAGTTGCAGGCATTACAGAAGGGAGGCAATGAGCCTAAATAAAGTCTTCTGTTCCTCAGACAAAGGGTGAAAACCAAAAAGGCATAAAAGGATTGCTTTGTGTAATTTTTAATTGTCCTTTTCTTATTCAGTAAATGAAGTCACCTTTGTAGTGGTTTCATAAACCGCTGGGTAATCAAAATTATTATGCTGCCACCTGTTGTCCATTAATTATTCTGAGAAGATACTCATAAATCATAACACTGGACAATAAATCAAACTGTCAGGACCCAGGTCAAAGGTGATGCATGAAAAGTTATAGGTCACCAACAGGGTGTGAAAGATCAGGGTTGTGGAGCATCACTCATTGTCAAGTAATGTTGGGAGAAGTGCCACTGGAACAAAAGAAAACCTAAAGTACAGAAGAATTCAGGCCCAAAGATAGGCTCCAAGCTCATGCACAAAAGGAATCAAATTGACATGTCATTACACTGCAGATCTGACAACCAGCAAGATTGTCTAGCAATGCCCTGACTCAAATACTTTCATCTTGACTGATGGTTGGTGCAAGTCAAGGCTTCTTTTGAAATGTTTCATGTATCTGGGCCAGATTCTGCTCCTGCAAGAACTCAGTGAGCGTCTTGGCCTGTACGTATTTGGAATTTAAAGCAGTGTTAACTTTTTCTGCACTCGCTGAAGAAGCATGAGAGAGACTGTTTGCCAAGGCTGAAGTTCATGAGCCTCTTCTGAAGTCAGAGTTATTTGGTATCTAGGGTTTATCTTCCTTGGGATGAATTAATACCCTGGCAGAAAAGTAAGTCCAGTGTTACAAAAAAGTTCGTATTCCAACCTTAGAAACTTGATGAAATTCAACAAGGGAAAGTGTAGAGTCTTGCATCTGGGGAAGAACAGCCCCATGTACCAGTACAGGTTGGGGGTTGACCTGCTGGAAAGTAGTGAAGGGGAAAGGGACCTGGGGGTCCTGGTGGATGAGAGGATGACCATGAGCCAGCAATGGGCCCTTGTGGCCAAGAAGGCCAATGGCATCCTAGGNGGGTCCTGGTAGAGGATGACCATGAGCCAGCAATGGGCCCTTGTGGCCAAGAAGGCCAATGGCATCCTAGGGTGCATTAGAAAGGGTGTGGTTAGTAGGTCAAGAGAGGTTCTCCTCCCCCTCCACTCTGCCTTGGTGAGGCCGCACCTGGAATATTGTGTCCAGTTCTGGGCTCCTCAGTTCAAGGACAGGGAATTGCTTTAAAGAATCCAGCTCAGAGCCACAAAGACGATTAAGAGAGTGGAATGTCTCCCTTATGAGGAGAGGCTGAGGGAGCTGGGTCTCTTTAGCTTGGAGAAGAGGAGACTGAGGGGTGACCTCATCAATGTTTATAAATATGTAAAGGGTGAGTGTCAGGATGATGGAGCTAGGTTCTTTTCGGTGATGTCAATGATAGGACAAGGGGCAATGGGTGTAAACTGGAGCGTAGGAGGTTCCATGTGAACATCAGGAGAAACTTCTTTACTGTGAGGATGGCAGAGCACTGGAACAGGTTGCCCAGGGGGGTTGTGTCCTATGTTGGAGATATTCAAGGCCCGCCTGGACAAGTTCCTGTGTGATGTAATTTAGGTTACCCTGCTCTTTCAGGGGGGTTGGACTAGATGATCTTTCAAGGTCCCTTCCAACCCTTAGGATTCTGTGATTCCGTACTCAGGCCTGCATAAGTCTCTGAAAAGGTATAAGCAGATCCGCTACATCTGTCTTTTCTTAAGCCAAGGTAGCGGGCTTCACATTGGTTCTGATTATCGCAGTCTCAACAGCAGAAGTAATGTCAGGGTCATCTGTCCTGCTGGATCTGTGCTCATGTCAGGATATTGGCTTTCTGTGAAAAGATAAAGGAATGCAAACCTTGTGATGTAGTTTCCCTGAACTAATTTCTTTTTTGCCCTTTCTTCCTATTCCTCCAGCCCTGGGCAGCTGGCTGTTCCTGGTGTCATGGGTTGTATAGATGCACCTCAGAATGAAGCAGCTGAGACTAAGCAGTGAGTGTACTTGCTCTGCACCTTCTCTCTTTTCACCACAGGTTTCAGCAGGTGTTTGCAATGCCCAGATCCATCAGTTTAAGCCTGTGCTGGTTCAGCATTACCAGCAGTAGGGAGAAAGTACATATCTTCCCTTTAAGCAGAGGTGGGATGCCATCATGAGGTTCAGGTCTTTCTGCACTTTCCTAGTTCAGAAGTGGAGATCAGGTCTTCCTGGGGGGAAGGTATTATTGAAGGACTTTGACTTGGATTCTGGAACAATGAGTGAGTTCAGTCCTCTCTTTTTGTATTAAAAGTAAAAGGTTTCAGCAAAGGTGCATAGCGTGCTTGTATGCTCTGTTCTATGGCTTGTGTCTGCTCTTAAAAACTTCAGCTTCAGTTCATATCCTTCAACTTGCATTAAATTGCATGTATTTAAAATAGAGTAATTACTTGAAAGCAAATGTTCACTGACAGAAAATCACTGATTTAAAACCTGGCTGGAGGTAAATTGTTTCTAATGTGAAAGAAGTGACTTTAGGAAATAAAAGAAGTGCTGTCTGCTGTTAACTTGCTGTTAGGGTCATCTGCTGTAGGTTTTGCAGCTAATGGACAAGTGACTTCAATTTAAAAACATGATTTATTTCCATAAAGCATTATGAGGTGGGTTTGTTTTGGCTGGGTTATTTTTGCTCAGATAATTTGGATTTTGTGGTATTTAATAAAGAAATTAAAATTAAGTCAAGCCCAACAATACTGTTAACTTTTGCACTGACTTGGTGTTGATCTATCTCCCTGTGAGCTCAGACCTGGATGAATTTCTTCCTTCTCACTCTGGGGAGGTCACTGAAGAATTGAGGCATGGGTCTCACCTAACTAGAGAAAAACTTGCTTGTAATTAGAAGCAATTGAGGTTTTGATGAGATGTGTTTATTTCCCTTTGGTCCTGGTTCCTGAACGTTTGCATAAGTGGAGTTCAAAGAAATAGCCATGAGCAGTATTTTTTACAGTTTTTGTAAGCCTTTTAGAAAGACACAGAATTCATTGATGAGGAATGAATTTATGATACAGAATTTCAGAACTGTTAAAATCACTTGGGGCTCTGACTTAGTGTTTCACCCTGGATTTTTATTTGTAGGTAAGAGTAAATTAAAATATTGTACAAGGAGCAGCTATTTTGAAACACAAGAAGTTTGAGTTAATGATGGCTGCTATAAGAGTAGCCACTGGTTATTATATTAGATGCACACTGGTGATGGAGAGCAGTGTTAAACTCAAAAAGGAAACTTTATTTGCATCGATTTGTTTTCTGTTCAGGGAAATAGACTTGCGACTTAACAGTAAATATCACAGTTCAGCTACAAATGTTTTCTTGCTCAGTACCTGCCATGGACATTCTGAGGAAGAACTAATGTCGTGTAACAGCTAGCAAACTTATTTGAAGATCTGTAATTAGTGTGAATTGTTAAAATCTATCATATGTACACAGGTGTCACACAAAATGGGGAACATAAACAGTGCTCAATATGTTCTTTATAACAGTTTTACTGATTATGTTAATGTCTTGAAGAACCAAGCACTGTATGTACACAGGAATTACCCAAAAGGTGTCAGCCTGTAAGGAGCATTGATTGCCCCTCTTGCAAATGTCTTACTTTCTTCACTATCATACTTGATTTCCTAATAATCTTACATGCATAAAATAGGTCTGGCTGTGGAAGCTTCCTACAAGACTAATTGTTGTAACAGTACATAAAATATCCCCTAAAAAATATCTGTCTTCTACTGAGTGGAAACATCACTGAAATGGGTGTTTCTTCTTAGTTTATCACTTTGGCAGGATCCTGGATATTATTTAATGGAATTTCATTGTGTCAATATTTCACACGCGTATGCAGGAGAACAGCCAGTGAATAATGTAGCACATGTAGGAACTCAACTCTCTGCTCATAGGTGTAAAACTCTGCAGACAACATTCTAGGCAGCTTTACAGGAGGCACGAACAAAACCTCTTTTAATGGAGGGTCTGGGAGAGGCTGGACCAGACCCCAAAATGTTTGCAACATATCAGGTACATACAAATTCACTGTATCCCTATGTTTTGTTAACATCATCACAGTGGTGCCTCTCAGCCTGTGAACCTCTCCCCGCTTGTATTTCCCAGGGTGCACAGGCCCACAAAATAGACCCTATAATTATTGTCTGTATCTTTTGGTTTTGGGCAATTATCATATGAATGTGTGAACTCTGTGCAGAGAATGAGAAAGCTGAGTGCAGGTCCATGGTCATCAGAATAGTTGCGAACTTTCTATTCCAAAAGTGATATTTCACTTCTTGCATGTTACAGGGTTATTTTCCTTGTGATTCTTATAGATAATTATCTTTTTCTTTTTTTTTATTTACAGTGATAATAATGAACAATTTAGCCACCTACTCACCTTTCACATAAAAAGCAATTTCTGGCAATTCACTGAAGGTCAATGAATAATAATACCCAATGCTTTGATTTAAAACACTTAAGGACATAAGTAACTTGACCCCAGAACTTTTACAGAGTGTAAGTGCTCAAGTAGTGTTCCCATGATACTTGGATTCTATCAGGAAAAAAACCCAACTACACTTTGGATTAGTTTTATAATTTTTGGGGTACAATTTGCTATCAAAAGGGATTGAAATTAAAACTTTGCAGAAGTTGTTAACAAAATGACATTTAATTTTGATAGGGAGGTGATGAGGCAGAACATTTTGCATGTTTGCAAAGTAAGTTTCATTTTGATGCGTTTGGCATTACTGATTATATTAATTAACTTAACAGCAAGTGTGAAGATTATTTATGATGCATTAAAAATGACTGCATCTTAATTGCTTCCCTGTAAGAACAACGAAAGTTGAATTTCAGGTTGTGGAGAACTCCACAGTTAGTCTTTTCTCTGACTTTTAACTGTTGTGCTTTAGAGGCAAAGTAATGAAAATAAAACTAACCAGTAGTACTGAAAATGCTTGCTGCTTGTGCTTGAGCAGTTTAGGTTGATGAAACTCATCTGGTTTGTTCTGCTAAGTCTGTTACTTCATTAATACTCCATTATTTACCTGATTTCCAGAATTACTTGGGTAGGGAAGATCTTTCAATCAAACTCAAGAAATGAGTTCCATCATGGAAGTCAGTTCCTTTGTGAGTGTATCACTTAGTTATGACCAGTGAATGTGGTTTTTAGAAATGTGATTCCGCATCAAAATGCGATAAACTCAGTTTCTTTAAGAGTATGTTTACCTTTATACAACAAACTGCTGTATAAGATGCAGCTTTTTGATATTCTCTCATAGCATTTGTTACATCAATGTGAAAGTACCTTCTTTTTTACACATGAAAAATTAGTTAATTTTGTTTTCAGCTCCTTTAACAAAAACTTGCTTCTTCACTTAGCATAAAGCAGATGCTGTCTTAGACCTAAAGTGAGAAAGATTGGTATCCTAAGCACTGGTTTGGCAATAGAGGTGCTTCAGATTGTGATTATTATAACCACAAAAACCAGGTTTGTTGATACCTTTTTATCCTTAATATATTTAAAATTGTCTAGTTGATAGCATAGTTGGTATGAGAGCGTATGTAATATCTGTTTGATAAGTGTCTTCTCGCACCCTGAGGTCTGTTACAGGCAATTTGCATTCTACAATGAGAGAAATCAGCTGGAGAGGGTTTATTGTTTTGTATAATAGAAAGGAGTGTGAAAATATTCCAGCCTTGCAGATGGTGTTGCTTGTTAGCCCTGAACATACACATGCAGAAATGTTGTTTCCCCTTATAATATAGGGTCTCCCTTTCTTTGCCTTATACAATCTGTTTATAAAGGGAAATCCATAGCATGGTTGTATTGGAATCAGTTATTGAAAGTAATAGGGTAAAGTTCTTCTTGAACTCTGGCATGGTGGATGGTTTAGAGATGATGGAGAACAAGTGCTTTCTTCTCTTCACTGTTGTCTGAATACAGAGCCCTAGGTGTCTATACTAAGAGCTGCTTTCCTAAAAAGTGAAAGGATAAAGCTCAGGTGTTCCACATAGAAGTAAAGAAAGCCTGATTTGATAAAACTTTCAATTTATAGACAGAGGTGGATTGATGCAGACATTTGTCTAAAATCTGGCATACTTGAGTTTCCTGAGCACCAGAAAGTTGAAGATGCTGTGTAGTGAATGTATTGTGGGACAGTCAAAGACCATATGAAGTCTTTCCAGTGTATTCAAGGCTTGTGAGGTGGAAGGGCTCCTTTTGATTTTCATGCCCTTTGGTTTAGATCCTAAAAACTGTATTTTGCTTAAGTTGGAAACTGAACTATGACTTTCATCAGTCTCTCAGCAGCAGCCAGTAAGAACTTTAAGTGCTTAGCTTTATTAATTGAGGATACCAGACTGAGGAAAGACCCCTCTGTGTTCAAAATCGTATGAATCCAAGATTAGGTCAGGTCTCATGCCTCAGCTTTAGAAGAGGAGAGTTATGAACCTCCTTTTACGACCAGCTGCAAGGTGCTGCAGCTGCTATTGGAGGCATTTCACTTGGAAGGTCTACATAAATCCAAGTACTTTGGTATTGCAGGAGGAAGCAGGCAAAGGTGACTTACTGTCTGGTGATTTGTTTTGAATGGCACTCTAAATGCTGCATGGCCAGTTGCTTTCCTGTGCCAGTGCTCATGACTTTTGCCCAAGGTATTTGTTATTCCTGGAAGCTGTATGTGGCAAAGCAATCAGTTGCATAAAATGACAGAAATTGAGGATGTTTAATGAAATTTTTCCCAGTTAAGCAGTTGTTTTTGTTATGATAATTGACAGCATTCAGAACTTAACCTGAGTTCACAGTACTGTCATTTGCAAATTGGTCCCAAGTCTGTGCTCATAAAAAGTGTCCTGGGGAATCTCACTGGGATTCAACATGACTGTAATCTCTTTACACTGATGTTCTCTGGCCTTTTATCCTTATTCAGTGAAGGGAGTTTTTGCAGATGCGGGTGCATGCATCTGTAAATTCCACAATGAGTAACTGGAGGTGGAAAGACATGGTAGGAATAAGCATAATAAAAGAATTAAGAGAAAGAGTCTTCCTTTCTTCATGGTCCTCTAGCTCTTAGCTCTGCTGAGTATCACCTGCTCATCAAAACCTGCCATAACACAAGGTATTAAAAGGAATCAGTCTTGCAGTACATGCCAATTGAAATGAGATACAGATTTTTAGAAGAGATAAGCAAAGGGGAAACTCCAAATGGTGGTGCCCTGATTAAATTCAGATACTGAAGAAATAATATTACAGAATTACAGCTACTCAATATTAATTGCATTATAATATTGTCTGAAATATAGACTTATTTTGAAAACAGTAACAAGAAGGACCATATGTGACTCCCAGATACATCACAAAATTGTGCATATAGTTATCTAATTTGTCTCTTTTACAAAGCTGTGTTTGATGGGTGGTGTTGTGAATTGTTTATGTCAATTATGAACAGCTCAAGAGACTGGAGTGTTGAGGGTATCAGGCACTTACACTGTAGAAATAAAAGTGCTGCTTATGTGAGAGGCTTTTGGCCTTTCATTATACCTGTCAAACCATCTTCTTTTTAGATCTGCTTTGCATGATGCTGATAGCTTTATACCAGGCACTTCCACATCCTTTCGCAAGTTCAGCTTCTGATAGTTTGGAATTCCTTTCTACAGTGTCAGTGTCCATCCCCTTTCTCCATCTTACCCTTGTTTTATTGGTTTCATCTATGGACACATCTCTTCTGAATTCCTCTTGTTGGGTAATGAAGTTCCTCATTTTATTCACTGAAGATTTTACATGTTAAATAAGCATTTGCTGATTACTGCTTCAGAAATAAGCCTGTAGTTGCAGCAGCTTCTGTACAAATTTAATTCCTGTTCCATCTTTTGGCATTCTGAATGAAAATACTATAAGCAAATCTGGGAAATTGAGTACCTAATACTTGTAGGATTTATAACTGTACAGAAAGCCCTAAAGTCTTTTAATAGTTCAGGGCTGAGGTGACAATACAGCAAGGAAGAAGCTACATAGCACTATGCGTGTGGCATGGTGCTCTTCATGTAGGTGTCTGGATTACTTAAGTGATGGAAGCAGGAGGTGAAGCTAGGCAGGCTTAAATCTGTTCTCAAATAGCTATTCCAATTGTATATTCCTCATGGAAAAGTCACTCTGCTTAATAACCTCAAATGCTGGTGGTTCATCAAGACATTGATTTTAAAGCTTTATTGATTGTTTATAAAACATTGCACAGCCACTTTTCAAGCTATTTAAGTGATTTGTTTGTCCCATATATTTTACAGTGATGAGACTACTGAAGATCCCTGTGCAGATTCACTCAGACCATTACACATTATTAGTTTTCTCTTGCAAAATTTCCCCTCCTCCAGGGATTGTGAATGTGAAGTACCTTGATATTGCAAGGTCTTATACAGTGTGTTTGTCTTATACATGCTCATAACAGGATAATTATGTTGCTACCTGAAACACTTTGGCATGTGAGCTGGAAGAGGGCTCTATGTAATAGTGATTGATAGTTTGAGCTTAAAAATTGTTATGGTGCATTAAAAGGGTACCAACGTTTATTACTTTTTACAAGTCTACAGATATGTAGATTACAGTCTAGGTTTTCAGAGCTATCACACATCTGCAGACTGAAGCAAGCACAGTGGGTGCTTTCCCTTTCTTTTTCTTGCATTTCTCGTTTCACATGTTTTTACTGGGTGGAATGGCCAGTTTAAGAGGAAACTTATTGTTTAGTTTCAATAGCCACCAGTTAGCTATAAACAAAAACAAGGCAGAAGGTCTCCAAAATTCCAGTTCTAAAAAGAAATCCATAGGGACTTTAAAATGTTCTAACTTTCAATGTTCAAATTCAGTAGGCAGCCTGGAAAGGTTCTGAGTCAGGATTCCTGCTTCCCCATCCTCCCCTGATATTGGCATAAAAAACAAGACAGACTTTAGCTTGCTGATCGTTTGGGTTTTTTTTTTTTTTAATAGCTCTAGGTTGTACTTTAAAGCTTTTTTTTTTTATTTTCTAATTGTGAATGACAGCTGATATGCTGCTATGTTCAGGTGACAAAGCTTGAGACTTGGTGATGCTGGGCACATGTGTGCCTGAGTTTTGCAATCACAGACTCTCCTGTGTATCCTGGAATGGGGAATTAAGGTAATGAATCCAGCTGATGACTGTGAAAAATGACATCAGCTATTGAAGCAAATAAAATATGTTCTTTTGCAGTATAAATACATAAACTGGCCTTCACAAAATGTAATCCTCTTCTGCCACTGTTATGTTTAAATATCACTTGTTCCTTTTTGGCCCTATTGTGCTCAATAGAATGGTTAAAATTTTATTTATTTTGTACTGTGCTCTTTCATAAGCCTTATTAAAATAGAAAGTGATGCTGCACCTAAAATTTTGTGGGAGAAATACTCTATGGTAAAACCAGAATAATTTGCTTGCAAACTTTCAGCCACTAATGCAGTATGTGTGGCACTTTATAATATTTCCACATTCCACAGTCCCAGCTATCTGCAGGTTAGACCTATGGGATACACTTCAGAAAAGTTACATAAACAACTCTGAACCCTCAACTGAGAAAATGTATACTTTGAACATGTTGAAACTATCCATATTAAGTCAGTTTAGCACTTTGATTAAAGAGTTTAATCAATCACCATCCTAAGCTGTTTATTAATCACTTTATCAAGCAGTTGATGCATTGCTGGTTTTAATAGAATCCATTTATTTTGATTTCTACCTACTTCATCTTTCCAAAGGGCTTTCTGAATCAGCTGTGATAAAAAAAGAGGGGGAAGAAAAAAAAGCTTGGTTGCATCTAAACACTGGAAGGTAACAGCTCAGACCTGCCTTGCACATACTTCATTATCAACATTCTGCACCGACTTAGCCAATTTATTAAGGGTAAAAAAAACCAACAACCCTGCTTGGAGTGAGTCTTCTGGTGAACCACACGGTTTAGCTCAGATAAACAGAGGCCATTCGTTTGCTTTCACACCTGACAACCTCATGATATACGATCCTAATAAGATTAATCTCCTCCCTCCCCCCATACACACTTTTGTTTTGTTTAGTGCCTGACTTGTGATCTTCTCTCATTCCCCTCATTGGGCACTTTTAATGCCTTTGGTTTCGGTTAGTGGTTAGAAGTAAAACAAACAAATAATCAATCCACCACCCCACTCACAGGCACTTGCTCATTCCAGGGGAACAAGATTAATATAACAAGAGGTACAAAGTAAGCAAGGGAATATCTGTTACAAAGCAGAATGTGTATAGAACAAATTCCTCTTTTATGCAATTTGCCTTGAAAAGCATTAAGCGCATGGGCAATCTGTGTCATCAAATCCATACTTTGTAAATTGTGCGGAAGAGAAACAAGCAAACCCTGAACAAACAAAAGCATCAAATGAGAAATCCACAGCTTGGGCCACAGCTGACTTCTATTTTACTGCCTTTTTGGGAGGTTTCACTTAACTCTTGCTGTGTATGATCTCTGAACTTCAGAAATCTAGGGGGAAGTAATCTAAGGGTTTTGCCTGATTTGCTTTCAGTAGAAAGCATTAATGCACAGTTCTGAAATGCATTAGCACCTATGCACACTTTCTATTTTGAGTATATTTGAGTTTTTATCAGCTTCATGCTGATATCACCAAACCCCAGAGTTAGTAAACATTGTCCCATAAAGGTGATGGGGGTCCTTAGAAATAGGAATTCTTTGGCAAGAATGTAAAAATACCCATTTTTCAAAGTTCTGGTGTGTTATGTCCTGCATTCAATACAATGATACAGCAGAGTCAGAATTCTTATAATGCATTTTAAACTCCCATGCAGATTCTGTCAGACATCCATTATTAATACAGCTTAATGATATTAATTGAGGAGTATGTATTCTTTCTGTGGGAGACCAAGTCTCCCTTCTCGAAATGAGCTGATAATACATTACTTTGTATGTATACAGGCATGCATACACAGGGGGTTGTTCCTGGCCTAGTTATGAGTTACAGGAACTTTTAAAACCTCTCTTATCAAACCAAATTTGCTGAGGTACAATATAATGGGCACTGATGAGAATTCTCCTGATAAGAATAAATTTGTGTTTCATGGATAAGATAATCCTAAGAATGTCTAACTTTAAAGTCTTGGTGTTAGCTATAAAGTAACAGTGATATAACCTGAACCATTCTATGATATGCTGGAAGTAACCTGGAGAGATGTCAAAACTCTGATTTGTGGCATCATCAGATCACTGTGTTGGGTGCATGCAGGAGGTTTAGAGCTCAGTTCTGAAGCAAGATCCAACTGGCTACTGAGCGTGACAGTGCGGCCACCAAGCTGCTGAGCACCACTTCCAGAAATATTAATTACAGCTGTAAACAGTGCTGCAATATTAGGGATATTGCAGCCTCCCTGGGCATTGGATTGGCAGCCCAGCTGTGAAAATCACTTCCAGTCAGCTATCAATTGAGACGGAATGGCTATACAGCTGAATTGCAGTGTTTCCAAAAATGTTAATTAAGAATGGACTGCTGCTGCTAAATGGCAGCTTTGTAGCACTTTTGAAGCTGTACTGCAGTTGCTGTGAAGTATCGTGGCATTGTACTGGTAGAGTAGCTTATAGCCCTCTTCCTCTTGCATCACCCACTGAAATAGTGTTGCTGATGAACTGGATTCAGAGGACCTGGCTCAGGGTCCTAAGCAGCAATTTGGACATTAATCTTAATGCCATAAGTGTCTTCGAGTTTTCTTGGCGGTTCCCCCCCCCCCCCCCCCCCCCCCCT
>NDXB01011768.1:0-14990 GCA_002631895.1 Agapornis roseicollis
GGAAGAAATTCTTTCCTGTGAGGGTGGTGAGATGCTGGAATGGGTTGCCCATGGAGGTTGTGAATGCTCCATCCATGGCAGTGTTCAAGGCCAGATTGGATGAAGCCTTGGGTGGCATGGTTTAGTGTGAGGTGTCCCTGCCTGTGGCAGGAGGGTTGGAACNGAATGGGTTGCCCATGGAGGTTGTGAATGCTCCATCCATGGCAGTGTTCAAGGCCAGATTGGATGAAGCCTTGGGTGGCATGGTTTAGTGTGAGGTGTCCCTGCCTGTGGCAGGAGGGTTGGAACTGGATGATCTTAAGGTCCTTTCCAACCCTAACTATTCTATGATTCTATGGAAGTGTGCAGCCAGTTCCACACACACTGCCCTCACCTAAAAAGCCCACTGTGCAGGCCTGAAGGGTTTTACCCACACTTGCAAATCCCTGTAGTGACAAGCGAGGGATGAAATAGCAGGTGTTTTTTGCAACCAGATTTGCCTATCCCACACAGGCCTTTTTAGTCATCAGCATGCTTGTAGGAAGCATGGGTAAAGTCCTTACCAAATCTTTGTTCACAAAATCAAGCCATCAGTCAGTGGTGAGGGACTGGAAGAGGTTGCCCAAAGAAGTGGTGAATGTTCTATCCCTGGCAGTCTTCAAGGCCGGGTTGGACAGAAACTTGGGCAACGTGGTCTAGAGTGAGGCAGAACCCTATATCCCTGTTGATGATAGGGAGGTTCTTAAGGGAGGGCAGGATCTTAAGGTACTTTCCAGCCCTAAACATTCTATGATTCTATGATTTAGTATGACATCTCTCTTTGGCATGAGAATGGTGTTCTTAAGCAGAACATGGTGAATCTCAGAAGCAACATCTGTCTTTAACCTTCTCTTTCATGGGAATCTCTAATACATTCAAGTCCTTGTTCTTCTATAAGCTTCATATCAAAAGGCAGCTTACACTGATGGCTGAGAGTCATCACTGACAGTTGTGAAATGAGCTTCTATTTGTAGTCCATTTCAAAACTGCCATTAGTCCAGCTGAGACACAAGCTGAAATCCACAAAAAGACTAGAATGTAACTGGCAGAAAGAAAAAATTCTTCCTGCTACCCAAAGGTTAAGTCACTGAATGAATGAACTTTGAGGATGGGAGACTGTATATATGGTACATCTGCTGTCTTTATTTGGGTAAAGGGAGAACACTCTCTAGTCGCTACACCTTTCCTCAGACTTATTCAGTCAAACCCATGAAGATCAGAGCTGAGGTCCACATGCTCCTAGATTCCAGCAACACATTTTTTTATCAAAACTTTAGGCTGGTTCTGAAATTATGCTCTCTTTGAAAGATCAAGCCATCATCCTCCCATATATTAATACTAAGCTCACATTTTCCTCTCAGCTTCAGCCCCAGCAGGAATAACATTATCTTCACTGCTTTGCAAATTACAGACAGCTCCCCTACACCTTCTCTAGCTCCTGAGTTTTGCTTTTTATACTGAAACGCTTCTGGAGAAGGGGAAGGGGAGAAGGAAAGGGGAGGCTTATTTCCACAGAAGAGAAATAAGAAAATGTTTGCATGATAAAACTGATACCTATTGCATGGTAGCTTAAACAAAAGAACCCTGCTGAGAACATTTTCTTCTCTAGTGTAGAACAGTTTGGAAAGCTGTATAATGTGTCTTGACAGCAGTACAAATCACTAAAGGTCAAGGGCTTGGGGATTAACCACATCCCCATACAATAGGCTGATATAGAAAGGGCAGGACCATGATGGTTAAGCTTTAGAATGAAAGATTTTGAATAGAGCTGATGAAAACAGATTTGTGGAAATGGGGGGACTACCAGCTCACACTTTTCCAGCTCTCAGGCAGGCTAACACTGCAGAGGCAAATATTGTGCTCTCCCATTCTTTTTTAAGGCAATCAACATCTGGTTATGGGAACCCTACTGGGATACCTTTTGTCTTTCTCCTCATATTTACTTCAGCTGCAGATGCTCCATGCAGCTACAGATTTCCAGAGGTCTTTGTCATTTTTAGATTAGGTTAAGAGATGGAAGGTCCCATGCAAAACCAACATTCATCTACAGTGATGCGAAAGCTGCTTGATTCATCTCTGTCCCTACATAAAACAGAAATAAAGAATGATTGCCCTCTATCAGAAATACTGCTAGGTTTAATTCTTACAGAATTTCTTGCAATTACAGTATTATAACATACAAAGCACTACAAGCCAAAAATCTAGGGTGACAACTAAGGTCTGTTTCTGGCATGCTATTGAAAATGACTGCTGAAGGGACAGTCTTGCCAGTGGAAATCGCTGTGGTGTAGCTGGACTAAGGTAGATGACGCAGCATGCAAAATGCTATCATCTTAAATCCTAACCCAACTGAGTTTTCAACTCAATCCCAAGAAGTGTGTTCTTTAAGTAAAAAGCTGGATGACAGCTTGGGAAGGTGATGTTCTAAAAACAGGCAAATAAACAAACAAAACCAAAAAACCTTATCAGAGAATTACAGAATGGTTGAGGTTGGAAGGAACGTCTTGAGATCATCAAGGCCAACCTCCCTGCTCAAGCTGGATCAGCTACTGCCGGCTGTCCAGGACTGTGTCCAGTTGGGTTTTGAATATATCTACAGATGCAGGATTCACAGCTTCTCTGAGCAACCTGTGCTGGTGTTTGACCACCCTCACAGTAAGAATTTGTTTCCCTGGGTGAGACAATCTCATGCATTTCTGTTTGTGTTCATTGCCTGTTGTCCTGCCAGTGAGAACTACTCAAGGAGCCTGGTTCCCTTCTCTTCATTCCCTTCCATCAGGTAGCTATACACCCTGATAGGATTCTCCACCAGCCTTCTCCAGACTAAACATGAGTTTAATGAAGTCTTTGTATTATAAAATCTGATTTAAAAGCTTTAAGTCACTCTTCTAAGATAAGCTGTGGGGCTGGAAAACTCACAGCTTCAGATACTTGATCCCTTGAGAAGAGAGGTACACGAAGCAATGCTTATACAGTCAAACTAACAATTAGGGTTTTGGAACAGAGGTTTTTTGGTTCTTCTACTTCAGCTTTGTGATTGCAGCATGTCAACTGCATTGTCCAAGATTTCTGTGGCAGGCATGCAGAGCAGTCATAAAACACCTCAGTTCAAGCCTTTCCTCTTCTACACAAAGAGAAAACATCAGAGAGTTTCTTGTGTTAGAGATAAACTGAGAGGCGTCTGCCCCAGAAAAGCCTATTAAAATCACTTTTCCCCCCTCCCATCGATAGAAGTATTTTTCTCTGGAATCAGCAGTGATGACCTTATTGAGCATCAGTGGAGCGTGGAAAGGACAATGAAGCTTTCAGAGGACACTCTTCTTTCAGCTGTACTCACTGGGTGATGAATAAGTCAGCATTCTTTGCTGAAGGGCAGAGCATTTTTTGCAGCTCTCATTTCAGTAATTCTGCTGTGATACTTGTGCTCTTTTTCAAAAAAATCTTGACAAATAAAAATACTACAGGCTACATAACCCTGATGAGCACATTGACAGGAAAGATGTCACTGAATGCCACTATTTATTAGTAGCATGGCTCCATGAAAGAATTAGTGTGTAGCATTTTTGTTCACGAATTGTGTGCTAAATTACATTAAATTATCACAGTAGTGCCTCACAATTACAGTTATTATGACAAACACCAAACAAATGAGTAAAGGAGTGACCTCTTTCATTTGAGAACAGGCAACATAGGTCTCTCACCAGTGCCAGCTTTCTGAATATGCAGCATTAGTGTCAATTTTCATTTGTGATTTGCAACTGGAAGAATTCTTCAATTCATTTTTTTAAAACCCACTGCTCAGTCAAGGTCTGCCCTGTTTAGCTTAGACAGGAATGCATAGAATTGTCCCCCACTTCTGAAGTCATTCACTTCTCCCTCTGCCTTCCAGGTGGCCTCCACTTGCCTACACAGTCCATGGTTCAGCACTCCACAAACCTCCTGGAGACATCTTTCAGAATTTCTATTTTAAAAGTCACGTTGAAGTTAATGTTAAATATATTAAGTATATTTACACTTGGTGTTAAATATAAAACCAGTATTAAATTATGTCTAATATGTAAAGCTAGAGGCATTCTGTATTTTTATTAAATTCACAGTTTACTTTTGATGCCAATAACTAACTACTACAAATCCATATCAGAATTAAACTCCTATCTGCCTACAGTGCATTTCTCACACCTGAACTTTTATGCAAAATAACTGATACGTGAGTTTGTCAAAAATAGGATGCTAACTTGGATAGACTGTAATTTTTATGTTTCTCTTCCTTCAAAACCTGTCAACAAGGTTCTCCCATTCCATACCTCATCTAAAGAAGAGTTAACAAGTCACACTTCTTATAGCAAATCAAGGAAGAACAAGTCATCATCTCTAAAGTCTTCTGGAATGGGGTTGCCAGACACACACAAAGCATATTACATTTCCATTCTATTCAGTGACCATTAGTAACACAATGCATAGTTTACTGGCAGGTTTGTTTGAGGGAATTGTGATATTCCAATGAATGTGCATTGTTCCTACTGCTCAGATAAGGTTAGGTCACATGGTATTTACTAGCACTAAAAAAAGAAAGACCATATATGCTTGAGACACGTGGATACTCAAGAACTCCTATTTCAAACACCCAAACAGATTTAGTGAAGGCCCAGAATTGCAGTTGTGTGACTAACCAGTCATCATTAACAATGAACTGCAGCTATGCAGGCAGTGATTATGGATTGACTAAGAAGCTAACCTGGAGGAAACTGACTCAGCACAAGCAAAAAAAGATCTAAACTCATCAGATGAAATTTTTGGGAACGATTTTGCAGAAAGAATCAGCCAGATAAAATCTGCAGATTGAATGATATGATCAGAAATAATATGTACCTCACATGGCAGGGCTATATTATATAGTAGCCGGGGTTTTTTTTGAATGACATTGTCTCTTAAAAGCATGTTGAACTGAATCAAAGGGAAGAGGATCCAGTAGTTTCCATCAGTGGCTGATTTACCCGCTCACAACTCATTTAGCTACAGATCTGAATAACTTTGCTTAATCCATCAAGATCAGGCCCCTAACCCAATAGCACCAATCCATTTCAATCCATTATTTTCAGAATGGAGAAACTTTCTCCTTCCCTGTCTCATTCCCCTGTGCAATATTAAAGGTATCTTGTGATATTTTATTTGTTTGCAGAAAGGTCTCTGTGAAGCAGAATGACTGTAAAGTGACCTAGAGCTAAGCAAAAGATTATGGATGGGGAATAGCTGGGGTAGGTGATACAGTTCCTAGGAGCATGGATCCAGCATGGAAGGTTTAGTATCTACTGTTTATCAGTCTGTCTGTACTATTTCTTTTAGTTGTACATTTTATCATCCTTACACAATTCCAGTTGGTACATGTTAAAAACATCCCTATAGCATTAAGGTATTTTGTTCTTTTATAGGACTAAAAGGGAATTAGATTTGTAAATAACAGATAAATCCAACATCATGCTTCACTGGTATACTGTAAGGTAGCCTACAGTACTTCTTATGTACACACACATAGTTTTTCAGCTTGCTTATCTAATAGATAGTGCCTCACTGCACTGAACTTGGCACACAGAACCATTTCTCCTTCCAGAGCTAGTCACTGCAATTTCCCACTCAGAATAAGTAATACCTTTAAAGAGATGTTATTCTTGTAATGAAAGATGCTACTGAAAACACATCTGGTATTTCATTATCATGAGCATGAACAGATGACCCAGCCATAACTCCCTAAACTCTGCCTGACTCATCACTTTCTTAACTGTTTTCATCTGATACAGTGCTATTGTCAACAACTTTTTATGAAGCATGGGTCAGTTACCATGTCACTCAACACTGTCTTGCTACATAATCCTGATCTAAACATGAATGGGTTCATCCTTCATAGCCTCATTGGTCTACCTGCTTATTTTCAGGTCATAATCAGATTACTTCATCATGTTGTATTACTCCATGTTCCAGACTGGAGTCCCAGGTAACTATTCTGCTAACAGTCACCTGAACAAGCTTTATATAAGGCCTGTTCTCAAGATTCAAAATTTGCACTTTGTGGTTAGCAGAATATTGTAAGTTAGAATAATCTCCCCAAACCTGTCTTTGCTCAGCTTGTTGCTGTCTACATAAAAAACTTTTAGAGCACTTCTCTTTTCTAGTTCCTCAGGATCTTTTATCGATAATCAGTCTTAGTCCATCCTGTTTACTATCAGATTTTTTCTAAATTCTTCCTTTCAGCACCCGTACTTCAGATAGAGATAATGATAGCATGCGCTGCATTTGTCCACACATAGTAATTTACTGTCAAATAATTATTTATTAAGAATAACCCATCACTAATCTTATAAGGAGTTTATTGCTTAAAGCATGGCCAGGAATGTATTTAAATAATCCATTGTGCAAAGCTCCAAAAGACACTACAGCAGCTGAGAGACAGGTCTGTGAGTGCTAACGTAGCTGCAGAGACTTAACAAAGGGAAACCAGCTCTCTCACACATCAGTAGCAACCTGGGTGACTTAAGAGCTGTGCAACAGCCTCCAGAGGAGTAACCTGGAAATACCGCAAGGCAGGTTTGTTACCAATGTAAAGTCTGACTGTGCTGCGATGCTCGGGTTACTGCTCAAGCCCAGAGGTGGTTCACTGCTGGGCAGAGTCTCTTACCAGTGCCACATGCATTGCAGAGGAACAGGCGAGTCTCATAGGTATCTTTCTGCCCTGAACTGCTGATAAAGGTCACAGCCCCTTTATGCCATTTGTTACCTTTGAGAAGAGCAACCTGCTTCTGTTTCCTAGCTATTAGCTCAGTCAACAGACATTTTAGCATAACAGAATTCATTTCAGCTTGCTGGAGAAAGACTTATTTCTATGCACCAGGAACCTTCAAAGAAAATGATGCAGAACAGAGACAATACATTTCCAGTGATTTTGAGAAATTTATAACTAGCAACTGGAAGTGAGGGCATTTTCTGTAGGAGCACACTGACAGCTTGTCAGATGAAGCATGTTTGGATGTCTGTGCTTGTGGACTGACTGATGTTTTCACAGCAGAAATGACTGATAGAGTTGACATTGTCCACAGGCCTCAGTACTGCAACATCAGTTTCAATAGCTTTAGCTGATTCAAAGCTCCTTTCTCTGTTTCATTGTGGAAGACAATGATCTGCATTTAGCTAGCAGATTTTAGGCTACTATTATACTGTATTCAGACCTTTTTTGGCTTTTCTTAATCAATAGTTCAAAATCTGCTGGCTTGGAAATTTCCTTATAATTTCCATAAATACTAACACGTGAACCAAGAATATATCATTAAATAAAAAAAATAACAACAAAACCAAAATGAAACCTTTGAGACCTAGACTCTTGGATAGATTTTAATTTCTAGTTCCTTGATAAAGGTCCAAAGCAGGTTGAATTCACCTGCCACAGATAAATGGTAGGTGAATTACACAGTAATGAATGTATTTAAGGTTTGAAGACCATCAGTTCTGGAACATCCCTGTCTACAGCAAAACACACAGAGACCTACTATCACAGTTTACAGTAGGAAATTAAAGAAAACAAAAAAGCTTTCTTCCAATTTAAACTGGTAAAAAAGGTAGCCAGGAAAACAAGATAAAACCACCCTGCAAATTGTCTGGGACACCCTGCCTATTGATTCTGTAGCTGTGAATGTGAAAAGCCAGAACCTCAGCATGCGCAAGCAGTCAGCACTCCGTGTGTGTGTCTTGCATGCCATTTTAAATACAGAATTTAAAATTTTAAATATGCAGGAGAGCTCTACATTGCTTCACTGCACAAGTGGCAGCAGTAGTGCTGAGCAAGGGAACTGGCAGCTCAAGCAGCTATGAACAACTGGTGAATTAGGAGAAGGCTGAGGGCTTGGGGAAGGAGAGGTTTGCTTCAACAGCAGATTTGGACTCATCTTGTGTAGCCCTCATTTCTTTCACTTCTTACACAGATTCACCTCTGTTGTAGCAGGAAATGCCAGGGCAGCCATAGAGCAGTGTCAGAGCAAATCCTGACTGGCCTGTAGTGGAAACTTTGGTTTCAGAACTGGGAAGGTAAGACTACTCCACATGTATAAATATTTAGGATTTCTCACTAGTCCTTGCTGCTTCATTCTGCAGGGCTTTTTTCTCCTGTGTTCTCGTAGCTTACCCTCTCTGGGTTGGACTGATTCCCAGCGAGTGGCCTTTCTGCAGGTGCAGTGCTGTAACAGCTCTGAAATGTTAGTTCTCAAGACAATCCTTTAAGGAGAACTGTCACTCAGCATTCTCTAGTAATTCTCTCTGTGACAACTAGTCAGAAGATTAAATAAAATATTTCATTCATGTTACTTAGCTCACCTTGTTCTATACCCAGGACTGGAGTGAGTCTGAGGAAATGTCTCCCAGTTGTAAGGTGTTTGTGTTTCCATTGCAACAGTTCAGTAAATCTGTTCAACTTGCAGCAAGAAGTGCCTTTGTTTGTGTCGCTTACAACACTCTGAATATCACACAAAGCACTCTGCAGAGTTTTGTTTAAGATTCAGTTCTGATTAATTGATGCCATTACAAATCAGGGGTAGATCCACTAAGTTGATTTTACGTAAGGTCTAGCTCACATTTGCATGCAGTAGTGATGAGAGCCTTATGAGTGCTCACAGGAGTCAAGAGATACAACAAGCCCTACAGAAACATGATTCTTCACTTAATGGAGAAGCTGATGCCCATGTCATCTTGACTAAACTGAGAAGTCCAGATTAGATTCTAGCCCCTTTGAGATCTCTACAAATATTACCATCAACACAGTTCAGGATTTCACAGAACACGTATTTACTAGGGACTGCTTGCTAAGAGAATTCCCATGTGTTTTAAATCATTCTGCAATAGTGAATCATTAATACCCAGAAAAGGTTCAGTATTTCTTTCTGTAGGGAGGCCGAGTCAGCAGCCTACTGGATTGGAAGATACTCAAACATGAATAATCTCCTGTTACAGCAGCATGCTGTGCCTGCAGCAGAGGAGGCCATATACGCTCTCCATCTTGGCCTCTGTGGTTTCTTTACTATGGAAAAGAGTTTACACTTAATAATGCCACTTAAATATGGGAATTGCAGATACCATATCTGTCTATACCAGAGGCAGCTGCTGTCAGAGTTGAAGGGGAAGATGGGAAGGAGGTGATGAGATCCTGCAATCCCTGCAGAATTTGGATACCAAGAGGGAATTTTTATCTGGGACAGTTCTTCAAAGAGCCATGGAAAATGAAAAAGGCAATGAATAGGAACACTTAAGAGACACAAGGCAAAACATTAATAGAAGCCAAATCTCCAGTAAATACTTTGCAATTATAACTTCTGTTTATGCATGTTCGCTTGCTCTGCCATGGAGATAACGTGTGAACAAAAGGAAAGCTAACTAGCATGACTGCACAGAGGCCATGGTAGTGCCAGTTGAGATGAGCTTTTCTTCTGAAACTGAGTAAGGAACCCTTCCTTCAGAAAGGAATCTTCCATAATTAGCCCCTCTCCTTTAGGCTATTGTCAGCTAGCTTATATCCTTCAGGTTCAGAACTGATGTCTAAAGTTCCATGTTACTCTGTAAAGTTAAACACACCAAAACCATTACACAGCAGTAAAAGAGTAAAAATCAACTGACATTTTATAGGACTGGAGAGTGCAGTTTTAGAGAATCAGTGTGTGACCCAAGGAGAGTGCCATACTGCCTTGTAGCTGAGAAATCCTTCACCAGGATCTCAACCTAATATGAGGCAGCTTTTGACTGGATTTTTTTTCTGTTTAAGGCACTGCCTTTCTGATAGGCTATATTATATACAGCAACTTGATCTTTTTGCGGCAGTTCATAATTTTGAAATATGCGATTTCAAGATATCCAGTTGTTTTGCTTCCGCATGTGGTCCAAATGAAATACTAACTTGAACATTTCTAAAAATCAAATATTATGTTTTTATATGTTGCGTTTTAAAGGGATGGCAGGCTAATTACATTGAGAAAACAGAAATGACAGTCTGTCATAGAAATCTCCTTACCATACTGAAAATGACAGAGCATCACAAAATATTAGTCAACTTTCAGTGCAACAGTTCAATAGCAGATAAATGGTGATGAATGTGCCAGAGTTGTCTCACCCTGACAAATTAGACTATTTGGGTACTGAATTAGATAAGCGAATGAGGTGTACATGTGTTGGAGGGAGGTTTTCCTGTTGCAGCAAGAAAATAAACCAGCTTGAATGGCAACAAGACAAACAGCAAGTGAAGATGCCTTTCAGTTTAACAGGGTATAGTGAATATAAAATTATCAAAATGTTTTGCCTCTCAAACCACAAGATATCAGACTATCGGAATATACATATTTATTCACATAAGGTATTATGTAAGTTATTGTCCCTTAAATACTCCAAATCACAATCACTAAATTTAAACATTCAATTTACTTTCAATGCTTTTATATCATAAATTCCACAGGACACAGGTTTGTGTATGTTTTATAGTTACTTTAACAAGCTTAGCTGTATATACTGCTTACTTTGTTTTGTTTTTCTGTTATGTCTAGAACACAAAACTAAACTGCTCACTTCCACTTCCTTGTTCTTATTTGTTACCACGCTGTCAGCATTCAGGCTGACAATACTTCAGACATTTAAAAAAAAATAAAATCAGTAGAAAAAGCACCACAAACCCGTATTTTGTCATTGTACATCTAGGGGGAATCTGGGAAATGTTTGATAACACCCAGGCCCCTCCTGCCTTGTAGGCAGGACCAGGTCCAGGACCAGGGCAGTTTGCTTAGAAAACATGGCTTTGGGACATAAAAAGCTGCCCTCAGACAGCTACAAGGAGTCTGGTGGCAGCAAACAAGTTTCCAAGCAAGTAAACACGCTTTTGGTTTGCAACTTAAAGATTCTTAATGAAAGTCTGAATGATTAAAATGTTTCCAACCTCCCCATGATAAATATTTAACAATGAAAAAACTATGTCAAAGCAAAATTGGAAACCCAGAAGAGAAAGATGCAATGTGAGTCTATGAAGCAGCTTAGTTTATGTGTGCCACAACATTAAACTGAAATTAAAATTCTGAGGGAACAGTAACTGGCATAACTATATTTTTTAATTATTAGATACACTAACATACTGACTACATGAGCCTCAAGTGTATGCAGCTTGCCTTGGCTGCCTGGAGTTCACAGGTACTTCACTTGCAGATTCTGTGAGAAAAAGGAGGTGTTTCTTCCTGAAGCAGGTAATAAAGCCCCAGTAAATTTAGATCATTCTGTACATAACATGAAAGCAAGCTCCAGACAGAAAAGGAGCAAAGTATAACACCAAGCTTGGCCAAGTTCTGTAATGGGAGCTCAGCACAGCGATAGAGAATCATGTTTTGCCCTAGGGTGTAGTTGATACCAGTCATTACTCAGACTCAAGGAATTATTGCCTCTAAAATCCCAGGAGTTATGCTGGGCTTATGTGTCTATATTTTGGCCAAGATCTGTCTTCTGAATGCTTTAGCCCAGACCCTTAATGTCCTTAACTGCCAGTCTAGCAAGTATCGACTTCCAGCTCTGCAGATCCCAACTCAGCCTTGCCAAGTCCTCAGCTCTTGCTCTGTTCCCATATCTGCCTTTCCACCAAGATGACCCAAGAAATTCCTAACTGTGTCACCCAAGCAAGTAAGGGCTCACTCTGCTCACACATCCATAGCATCTGTCCCTAGCAGGATGAGTATATGGCACAGTGAACCTGAAACCACAGAGTGCCTGTCAAACAGTTTATGCATTCTCGGTGATACACTGACAAAAAGACAGTGTTATGTTTCAGGCCTGAAGTTCACTGCTTATTAGCTAAACACCACTTTGAAAACAGCATTATTTCAAAATGGGGAAATGGGAGGAGAGGAAGAAAAAGGACACACGCTGACCTGTTCCTTGGCAATTCTAATGTAGAAGCCAAAACCTCACCTGACCCTACATAGGAAGCAGAGCAGCCAATGAAGTGACAAGTGCTGCTCAGATAGTTGGAAGAAATAACAAATGTCTCGTGCAAGTGATCACAAGGGCATGCAAAATGAATTATAGTAGTAGTCTAAATATGAACTGACATATTTATATGGTATTTCACACACTCCCACAGAAGTGACTCTGACAATTACAGCACTAAGAAAGCATCCCTTATACAGTGAGATCAAATATAAGGTCAGAACAGTAGGTCCCCAAATTCAGTTTGCTATAAAGGGGATTCCATGAACACATATCTTCTACAGTGCAGAGACATCAGCAATGTCTGAGAAGCACAGTGCACTGAGCAAGTCCAAAGTAGCTAAATTTCCCCTAAGTTTTCTTTTTGTCTTAATTTGCTGATTTTTTTCTTATTCTACCATCTGACTTCACTGCAATTCTGGCCAAATTCCAGTAGAGTAATTCCCTTTTGCATTTCTGATTTCTTCCTCTAGAAACTGAAACAGCTGCAGAGTTCTACCAGATAGAAACCTACTCTTCCCTGAATGTATCTCAGAGGTATGTTGTAAGGAAGACAAACAACAGGGGAAAGAAAGATTTTATTCTGCAATGTGTACAGTTTCTTTTATCCTAATCTTAAACGCATCTCATTTCCGTGGTACTGACTATTGCTATCATAGGACCAGTGATGGTTTTATTTTAGTGGCTTTCAAGTCTACAAGTAGTCCATAACCCTATAGTAAGTTACTTGGAACTGGTCTACTGAGCCATATTAAACAACAATAAACACGGTGATCTTTGTCAAAAGCCTTGTCTAAGGTGAATGCTATTGTCGTGGTTTAAACCCAACCAACCACGCAGCTCATTCACTCACTCAACCCCCCTTTCTTGCCCTCCCCTGCTTCCAGAGAGATGGGGGGAGAATCAAAAGAATGCAACTTCTACAGGTTGAGATAAGAACAGTTTAGTAACTAAGGTATAACACAAATCACTACTGCTACCACCAATAGTAATAATGATAAAGGAAAAGAATACAGCATCCCATCAACCACAACAGATAACTCACGACACCCCACCAACCGAGTGCTGACCAACCACCTCTTCCAATCACCCCGAGAGAGCTAGCCCTTCCGGATCACCCCCAGTTACATCCTGGGCATGACGTGCTATGGTATGGAATACCTCTTTGGTCAGTTTGGTCCTGTCAGTACAGTCCNGCTAGCCCTTCCGGATCACCCCCAGTTACATCCTGGGCATGACGTGCTCTGGTATGGAATACCTCTTTGGTCAGTTTGGTCCTGTCAGTACAGTCCTGTCCCTCCTTCCTCCCGGCTTCCCCTCCTCCCCGGCAGAGCATGAGGCTCACAAAGTCCTTGGTCAGGGCAAACATCGCTCAGCAACAACCAAAAACATCGGCCTTATCAGCCTTGTTCCTGGGTTAAGTCAAAACACCAGCTACTAAAGAGAAGAAAAACTGACTGCAACTGCTGAACCCAATAGAAATTGCAAAGGTTGGTACTTATTTGGAGGTCAGAAAGTCTGGAGAGTTTTATAATGAGTAAAATTCTGGCAGCTTCAACAGGATGCTCTTGATTTATGCTGGAATAAATGCAAAATTAAACGCATCTACAGTTTATCACCTGATTAAAGAAGAAATAAAAAACAATCTTGAAATATACAATTCACTGTATTCTGAAAAGTCCTTGGAGTATCTCAGTCTAAAGCAACACTGCACTTTAGCACAGCATTACAAAAGAGAAAACATCCCTACATTGCAGAATAGATATTATTCCAGTATCCTTCCTACTGAAGCACAACTCACTTTATTACCGCAGTCACTTGTGTATGTGTCTTCTGATATACAAGAAGAGAATTAACTAGAAAACCAGCAAGAGCTCACTATGTTAATTCTGCAGAAGCTAGTAGAAGGGATGCATAGGCCACAAACACTAATAGTTTAAATGCAGTTTCCTGTAGCCAGTGTGCTAGAGCAGGTTACTCTTAGTGCTTTGTCTTCACTCGGGTGGGATGCATCTCCTGCCAGCTGAAAGGTGGAATGAAAATTGCAAGGCCAACCACAAGGGTATAGGATCACTGGCACACTAAGATGTCCTGTGTTTCACCTAACGAGCTGCCCCTCTTCCCAGTGGCACTTTCCTGCACATGGCTAAGGAGCTCCTGGGAGCTCCATGGGGACCCCTTCACCTTGGGGCAGCCTCCCCGTCCAACATCGCTGCATTGGCCATCTGGCTTCTTCCATGCCTGTGGCACATCTTGCAGCAGTGGAAAAACCAAATGCCACCTCAGACTGAACAGTGAACAATAGACTGGTATTTTTTCCAGAATTAGGATTTCCCTTACCTAAGCTGCCCCCTTGATTCTCTGGTTCATGTCAACAGCTTAGGTTACTGCCTCAAACAGGTTCTGTGAGGGCTTTCTAGAAAAAAGAAAAAAAGAAAAAAAAGGTGTATATATCTGTTTTTTTATGCATGTGTATGCATGATTACAGTGACAGCATGTGGAGCAGGGCTGGCTTATAAACCAGGCATTGGCCGCTCCCTTCAGACACTGGTGCCAAGAAAAGAGCATGAAACAGGCCTGTTTCCCTGTCACCATGGCAACGCTGGGTGGGGAAGCAGCATTGCCTACAAGGGCTCTCGATGAGCCTCTGTGAGATGCTGCCAGGCCACAGGTAACCCAGGGCACAGAGCAGTGCCTGACATGTGCTGCTGTCAGCCCTCAGCCTCCCAAGTGTCCCACCATGATTTCTCCTGGAGGCCCACAGATATCAGAGCTCTCAGATGCCCCAGGCTTGCCCTGGTGTGGGGCTGTAGGAAAGCATGGCAGCTGCCTGTGAAGGCTGGTGATGATGGAAAGGATGGATGGAGGCACCACAAGTAGCTGGTCTGCTGCTTCCTACCAACACTGTCTTCACACTGATCTGTCTTATGATATGGGGAATAGTTTACCTGGGACAAAAAGGAAAGCAAGAACCCCACCACCAAAAA
>NDXB01011769.1:0-19590 GCA_002631895.1 Agapornis roseicollis
CCTTGTGCTGCTTCTTTCCAGGGCTGCTGGAGAGGGGAGCGCTGCACAGCTGGGAGAAGTTTCTGTTGAAGAGTTGCTGTTTTCATTGAAGATTGTTCCTGGTTTAGAAGATTGTTGCTGTTGTTGTTTTATCCAAAGAAGTTATGGCTTTAGTTAGAATAGGTTTAGGTATAGAGTTAAGGTACAATAGGTTAGGCATAAGAGTTACAGTTTTAAGAATAAGTGTTTAAGTTTTAAGCAGTATAGTTGTAGTTTTAGGTAGCATAGTTGTAGGTTTAGGTAGAAGAGTTGTATTCTGACAAGAACGGCTGTTCTTGGGTGTTCATTTTGTTTATTCTTTGCTGTTCTGCAAATACATTCATTGATCTTTTTCTGAGCCAGTCTCTCTTTGTATTTACTGCAAGCACAGGATCACACACTGTGGGAAGTGAAGGCGCTAAGATTTGCATGAAGAAAGGTTAATCATAGAATCAGAGAATAGTTATGGTTTGAAAGGACCTTAAGATCACCTAGTTCCAACCCTCCTGCCATGGGCAGGGACACCTCACACTAAACCATGTCACCCAAGGTTCTGTCCAACCTGGCCTTGAACACTGCCAGGGATGGAGCACTCACCACCTCCCTGGGCAACCCATTCCAGTGCCTCAGCACCCTCACAGCAAAGAATTAATTTCTTTATATCGAATCTAAACTTCCCCTGTTTAAGTTTGAACCTGTTACCCCTTCTCCTGTCACTACAGTCCCTAATGAAGAGTCCCTCCCCAGCATCCCTATAGGCCCCCTTCAGATACTGGAAGGCTGCTATGAGGTCTCCATGTAGCCTTCTCTTCCCCAGGCTGAACAGCCCCAACTCTCTCAGCCTGTCTTCATATGGGAGATGCTCCAGTTCCCCAATCATCCTCGTGGCCTCCTTTGGACCTGTTCCAACAGCTCCATGTCCTTTTTATGTTGAGGACACCAGAACTGCACCCAATGTTCCAGGTGAGGTGTCACGAGAGCAGAGTAGAAGGGCAGGATCACCTCCCTCATCCTGCTGGTCACGCTCCTTTGGATGCAGCCCAGGATACGGTTGCTTTCTGGGCTGCAAGAGCACACTGCAACCGGCTCATGTTCATTTTCTCATCGACCACCACTCCCAAGTCCTTCTCTGCAGGGCTGCTCTGAATCTCCTCTTTGCCCAACCTGTAACTGTGCCTAGGATTGCTCCGACTCAGGTGTAGGACCTTGCACTTGGCATGGTTGAACTTCATGCGGTCTTTGTAGTGTCTTTGGAAAGCACACAGCTCAATACACAAAAGGACATACAAGTACTCTAACTAGAAGGCAATCCTATGAGACCAATTTGGTTTTCTGATTTAAAGGAATGCTTTGTGTATGTTAAATACCAACTTTAAAAGGCAACTGCTATATTGTTTCTTCTATCAAACTGAAATGAAAACATCTATTTTTGGATTATTTTAATAGGAAATGAAGAAACAAATATAACACATATTACAGAAAATGATCAGAGCTTCCTCTGAAAGATGTTCTATCTTGAAGTTACCCAAATCCCTAAGGATTCGGCTTGGATCCCTGGACAGGAATGCATTTTTCTTACTTGCAGAAAGGTACAGCAAGTGAAAGCAACCAGCACTATCAGAACACACAAAGGTACACAAAGGTAACAGGTTTTCATGATATGTTTTCTGAGTTTGAAGATGGCTCTGCAGGATGGCTCTGGTTTAGAAATTCCCAATGGGAATCCCTGTGCTCCATGCCTTTGATGAGGACAGATTAGGCAGTGGCTAAGTACAAGGGCTTTCAGGTTTTCTTTTCCCCTTGGTGTTAAAATTGCTGGTAACACAAAGTGGGGTACTTCAAAATGGCAGGCTCAGGACTTCTCTCTACAGTGGCACCTATTTAACTTGAGGACCACACAAAGCCTCAAACCAGATGCTTTGGTTTCACTGTTAATTTGATCACCTGATTTAGTTGATCCTAATCAATTTAAATGTATGCCTATCTTTCATTTGGCTGGGTTTTTTATGTATTGAATTGTTTTTGCTTTTAAGTGGCAAACACTTCTTACTATTCCACTTTATATCTTCTTTTCAGTTAAATGAATGCAACTCTGTGAGCATACATGTCCCAAGAAGCCATACAGAGAACACTCCATTTATTTATGAGACCTGTTAAAAGAGATTCATGCTACACAGTGGCTGCATTTCTGCTCACTTTTTTCTTTATGTGCTGCTAAAGTCAATTTAAGGACATTCATCCACTGAAGACCGAGAGGGGCAGAGAAACTCACGTTCATCTGGATATGACCTGTGTTCAGTACACTCCTACCTCCCATGCAGTCCTCAGACTCATTTTGCCTCATCATTCAAACTGTCCAGAAGGGTAGCAACAGGATGCATGTTCTTACATCCTCCTCCTCTTTAAAGACGTGCAGATGGAGGCTCATTAGGAGACCTAAGATTTGTACGTGACATGACTAGTTAGTGAGGTACCAAAGGAGGAGAAGGAAGATCCCCATTACCCAGGGAAGAAGCCCATGATTTCCCTTTGGGTGACATTCGGTTAAAAATAAGGTGAAAATACTCTATCAGATCTGACTGGCAAAAATTTTCCATTTATCCACCCATGAGGCACAGCACTGCCAAAGCAATCCAGCCTTCCCACAGTGCCACACAATGGAGTGTGGTCACCCACTGAGACCTCAGCTCTGCTGCAGAGCCATTTCAACAGCTGGCCAAAAGAGGTTGCTGCAGAAAGCCAGCCGCAGCAGCCCTCGCTTGTGATGAATCACGATCTCCTGAGGGCACTGGCTGAGATCACCATCTCATGGTATGCAAGCCATCAAACTACCCATGCAAAAAGGAAACATTCATCACATACATGTGGACTGGATGTGAACCTAGAGATCTGGAGGGTTTCAATTCCTATTACCCTCTGCCTGAGTCATTCTCCTGTCGCATGAACCTTATTGTGACACCTTTTGTGTGGGCTGCAGGGTTTGGGGACAGAGAACAACCCAAAGTCTACTGTGTCATTTAGTCTTAAAATTACACATAACTCACCCAAAGACTAATAAAAGAGCATGATGACTACAAAAGAGGAAAACGTGGTAGCAAGAGAAAAACTTCTTTGTTGAATATTGTATCTTCATTTGAATTCCTGAATAAATCTGAATGAATTATATTTTTTAATCTGTTTAACTATGGCAATAGTCACCATGCACTAGTGGTTTTAGCAGTATTTTCTCTTCATATGTATGACTCAAGAATTACCATAGCAACTTGCTTCCTAATTAGCCTTCAGTTACTAACAATCAATATGATTAGACAAGGTCAGTGCTGGAGTAAGCTCTATAGATTTTTAAAAAGGCCACTGAGAGAGTCAATAACAGCAAGAAGAGGAGGAGCAGACTCCTGGACAATCTTCCCCAGAGGATGGTCACTGTCCTGTTATTACTCACTCTCCTATGAACAAAAGGAAGCACAGCAAATGACAGCTTTGCTCCTTACCTGACTGCAGAGAGCTTTTAACCTGCCAACATTTCACAAAATACAGAGAACAGAAGCATCCTTAGATCTGCAGATAAAAGGACACCTCCCTGACACATTGCTGGGACTGATGTTGACTGCACGCTGCCAAAATCAGGAATAAATATGGCATAGATTTTTATCAATCTATTTATCTATCTATTTATCTACATCTGAATCAATCTCCCTGGGTGAGAAGGAGCCCTGAAACCTGGAATAAGGTGAGACTAGCCAGTTCACAGGAAGATGCTCCCTGGGATTTAAGCGTGTGCAGTGTTTAGCTGAGATCCCATTAGGAAGTCCTCCCTCTAGTGACCTGAGCAATTGCCCATCATTGACACAATTCCTACCTGACTTTTGCAGCCTATTTCAGTCATTAGCATGTTATCTCTTACCCTGAAAGCACAGTGCCAGGCAGCACAGTAGGATGAAAACATAATGTGCTATTCAGAGATACTCTGGGTACTGGGAATACAAAACAGGCTCCTTGGTACTGACAGATGAAGGCTTGTGAAAAGCTATTTTACTTGTTAGCGCATTTAAGTCTGCTACTAAGAAACATAGATCAAACCAAGCTTATTTTTAGACAAACTGTGCTGTCAATTATGTCCAGGCACACGGCTGTCACAGATGAACTGTGATCCATTCACCTGCCTCTGTACAAATGTCCTGCCACTTGGCTCCCTCCTCTATTCCCCTCTTTGCTGCAGCTGTGCCTTCTGCCTCAGCTCATCCCAGTATTCCCAAATAGAGGGCTGGGTTTGGGGAACAGCTGAGCCAAGACACGGCACATAGAATCATGAATAGTTTGGGTTGGAAGGGACCTTCGAAAGTCTGAATTGAGCAGGGACACCTTCCACTAGACCAGGTTGCTCAGCACCACATCCAGCCTGGTGATAATGTAATGCAAGACAGACTGGACAGTGCTGTACAACACAACTTTGAGGCAATGTGTCTTGATCTTCCTCTTCACAAAATGCTCCAAAGAAGAGCAAAAGGGTTTTAAGCTCCCAAGGGCAGTTTTAATTAGAATATAAACCAGGATAATTAACTTTAAGGCAGAAAAACTTTAAAGAATATTGAAAGTGATGTGAGAAGATCTTACATCCCCACCTACCATGGCATCCAATGCTTTGGAGAAGGTTTGGAGTTTATTCCAAATGTTAGTAAGCTCTGCCCAGATTTCCTGGAAAACTTCATTCATCACCTCTGGGGCTGCTCCCTGCTCTCCAGGGCAGCCTTTGGGTGGCACGTATCCATCTCTGGCCTGTAAACCTCCTGCCACTTGTAGTACCTCAAAGCCACTCCCCTGCAACCATGCCCATTAGCCCACAAAAGGCACGCCCGCATCCCCATTCCTCCAGGGAGCTCGGCCACTGCCAGTTTTCCTAAAGAGCAGGGAAGAGAAGTAATAAATAAGCAAATCCTTTTCACCATATCGTGCTCAGCCCTTCTCACAGCACAGATGGGCAAAGCCAAAATCTTAGAAATCCAGCAGAACTCTTAAAAATGTGGAAAATAAAGCTGAAAATGTATCATAAAATCTAATTCAAAATAAGAGATAAGAATGACAAAAGGATTAGATGCATCTAATGAGCACCTTCACAATTATGCTAGAAAGGATAAACATATCCAGAGGAAGATGTAAATCTTTCTGCTCTTAAGCAGGCAAGCAAGACAGAAGTAAACGATGCTTCCATATAACAAAGACTAGTTTAACTCGGTCCCCATGTGAAATTCAGCACTATGCCTTGTTTTAGTGGAGAAAACTTCCCAACACAAAGGCATCACAAAGACACCATTCCATGAGTTTTTGATGAACAGCCCATCATTTACTAGATGCATTTCTCCTCCTCAGAGGAGCAAATGTTCCAGAAACGTTCTCCTGAACGTTCTCCTTCAGCAACTGGCATCAGCAGCTCTCAGGGACAAGGCTCTGAACTGGGAAAGCCAACAGCTTGTCCCTGTCCCCAACTTCTAATCCTGTGCTGACTGCACTGGAAAATGCACAGACACCAATAGTTTTTCAGCATAATGCATGTCTTTCACGATCATTTGTAATTTCCATCTGTGATGTTGGCTTCCCAAACATTCAAAATATTTTTTGGCATTGTATCTGTCTATCATCCTAAGTCCTAGCAATTTTAATCTTTTCCAGACTACTCTATGTGTGTGTATATATACATATACACGTACACACATAGGCATGTATGCAAGTACATATGTACATACATATATTCTACCATGTGACATGAAATTTAATCACCAAAGGTATACTACTCTTACTTACTCTTTTAAAAAGCCCCACATGTATGGAAGTTGTCATCAAAACCAGGTTCCTGCTTGAGAAATCAAAACAAATATTCACTGTATTTTGCAAGCAAATTGATCTTGGCTTGGTCACAAAACAAACAATGGGCACAAGGCATCTCTGGTTTTACACCTGCAATGATTGGGGCCAGCAGTGTCTTTGATAGCAAAATCAAAATGCAGCTCACTAATAACAATCTAATGCCCAGCCGCCTCTTCACTGAGCAAAGCAGCCATCAAACTAATGATTAAATCCATGTCAATCATTTGGCATAATAGAAATACAGGCCATGCAATATAATGTTGTCAGAGAATCAGCATCTCCTGCTTAGAATATAAATCTCTTCGACTTCATCTCAACATTTGTTTTCCATAAACGCTGAGGTTTGGATCAGAATTGCTATAGCAATGGGAAACAATCTTTCATTGTAACATGCCAACTCCACTAACATTATTTCAAAGCTAAACAGAAAAGTGAGATAAAATTAATATGGGAAGGTATTTCTGAAATCCTCCTGAAATTGAATTACCATTTCCAATCTGATGCTAGCTGCCTCCTTTCTGACAAACAACACTTAGTAGCAGCACAATAAATATTGAAGAAAATTCCATTTAGAGGAAATTGTGCACAGTTTTAAGTAGGTCACACCTTTTGCACCCATTCACTGGTACAGTTACAATACACACAGAAGATTAACAGGAAAGAAAATCCAATAAACCCCTGTTTTCTCATGAAAAAAAGACCTTTCCTTTCTAATTTATACTTTTAATAGCAGCATTTTTTAAAGCAAGCCCAGAAGCTGGATGTATCTGGAAGCAGATGGCACCATGATGCCTCTCTGCACATGCTATCACCCTGATTCCCATAGATTCCCATAGAGTCTCACCAGCACAGCAACCTCAGGAGCCAGGGACCCTTTCTAGCATGTCTGTCAGGTAAAGGAGATGGATGTGCTACAATGTTTGAACTCAACAACCAAGTGAGGTGCAATCACTGTAATTCTGAATGCATCTGTTGTCTCCCAGAGTTGTTTTGTTATTGTATTGTGTTTTCAGGTCAATACATTTTATTCTGAATTCTATCCAGGAATTTTGGAGTTAATGTGTAATTAATACACAAGAGTTCATTTGGTTTTTTTCCAAATCATATTTAGGGATACGAGACCTGAATGCACTAATTTTAGTAAGAAGAAGGTAATTATTTAGATCAGAGCAATCTGAAACATCACATGAGAAGAACCACATTTTTGCCATGTATGAGCTATGAATTACATTGGAAAATGTAAAACATAATTAGAACTAACAATTCTGAGTTCTCATTTCATTTTCTGATATACAAGTGTCAGTTTGCAGTACATTTTACAACACTGGCTCCTTTTGAACCAAACAACCCACCCAAAAGCACCTGAGATGAATCAAGCCCCAGCACTGCCAAGGCCATCACTAACCCATGTTACTAAGGGCATTATCCACATGGTTTGTGAACACTTCCAGGGACAGTGATTCCACCACTGCCCTTGGCAGCCTGTTCCAATGCCTGACTGCCCTTTTGGTGAAGATGATTTTCCTAATACCCAGTCTAAACTTCCCTTTATGCAGCTTGAGGTTGTTTCCTCTTGTACCATCCCTTGCATAGCCCACAAGATAAAACAAGAAAGATCATAGCATTAATTCCATACCACGGGATGACTATCAATTCTGCTATGTTTATTGGTTGCAATAATCATCAGCTTCATGCCTCTAATGCAAGGACCTAAAGTGAGGCTACCTTGCAAAACTGAATGATTTGAGAAAGCAAATATCCCCATATGAGCCACCACAGCATGCCAAACCTGCAATACATCTGGCCCACTGTCTTGCTCTAGTGGTGATAGGGGAGGCCTAGAAGAGAGTGTAAAAGCTGAAAAAGCTTATTAAGAAATAATCTTAATAACTGAGGAACAAAGATCTTAGTAATTCCTTTTTCATGTGGAGAGGTGGCTTTGACCACTGGGCTGAGACCTTTTTTTAAAGCACTGTGCATTTCACCCTCAGGTCTCATTTTGAATGAGTGAGGCAACTTCAGAGCCCACAACAGAACTCTCTTAACTTAGCCTGCACTTTATCACAATCACAGAATGGTCTGGGTTGGAAAGGACCTTAAGATCATCTAGTTCCAACCACTCTGCCATGGGCAGGAACACTTCTATCTGATTTGTCTGCATAGAGGAAGGCAGAAGAACACTGGATCAAAGTTTCCTCCTAAAGAAAAGTGAGAACTCACACAGGCATTTACCCATGTTTTGTCTTCTATGAATTCAAGTTATCAGTATGTCACTGGGGAGATGCGCTGAAACATTTATCATACGTTCAGGCAAGTGGATTTCCTTTCTTTGCTTTATCTATCTCCATGTCTAGACAGATCAGAAATGACGTCCAAGATGACATCATTGGGCTTCCTTTGCCCAAGGAATTTGTGAATGCCCCATTCCTGGCTGTGTTTAAGGAAAGGTTGGACGGGGCTTAGAGAAACCTGTCTAGTGGAAGGTGTCCCTAGCCATTGCAGGGGGGATTGGAACTGGATGATCTTAAGGTCCTTTTCAATCCAAAGAAGTCTGGGATTCTATGATTCTTCCATTAAATACTTCAATCTCTAATGCTGGCTTCATTACTGAAACAGTTAACAAATAAAGATTCTGCTAACAGTTCATTACCACAAAACTCATTTTTGCTCAAAAAGAAGTAAAGACAAAAGGCATTTTCCCTTTTTTTTTTCCCCTTTCTAAATCTCTTCTGTCAAAGACAGAGAGCATCAAGATACCAAACCATACAGAAAGAATTATGGAAGACTTCCTTTCTTGTACTCAGACTCGTTTCAATTAAAATATGTAAATATTAGTACGACTTTTTGGTGAGATTTTAAATACAAAATTTAGCAAATGTTGATATGGATCTTATGAATTTATTTTACATTTCCTAGCTTCTTCTAAGGTTTTTTACATTATTTGTGATTTTGTTCCACCATAGCATTAGCAAAAGACTGAGCTCAGGTTATGCACTTACTGAAATACACAAAGCTGCAATTAGAAGCTCTGCTCTGCAACAACAGTGGTGAGTTTCTGACATGGATAATAGAGTTCTACCTCAATTTTTTGTAATTGTGCAAGGGATGACAACAATAACTGCAATTATGAGATTTCTTTCACAGGTAAGCTTTGGCAGGGAAAAGCAGAATGGCAGGTGATGAGGCAGCAAAATGTTTATGGGTTATAATAAAACCCAAAAGTCTTCATTACTTTCTATGTTTAGAACCCAAAGCATAGCTTCTACTTTCAGAAATAAATTTGGATTAAGAACACACTAGGCATCCTATGTATTAATACTAATCACTGAAGTTTGCTATCCAAGGGATGCAATTTGCAAAGGCTGCAGGAGGGTCCTAGAATGGTTTGGTTTGGAAAGGACCTTAAAGCTCATCCAGTTCCAACCCCCTGCCATGGGCAGGGACACCTTCCCCTAGACCAGGTTGCTCCAAGCCCTGTCCAACTTGGCCTTCAACATTGCCAGGGATGGGCCAGCCCCTCTTTGAGAAGAAAATGTACCCAAGCTGCTCGTGGCCGTATAGAGAATGGAACAAGGCTCTGCTTTGCCTGGCTCCTCCACTGACAGTGTATTATAGGACTCTTCAGAGAAGCTCACAAACCTGTTCAACTTTCAAATTGCATTTGTGGGAACCCATTTTAAAGGGCAGAGTGTAGCAATGTACAAATGACTGACACCCTGGATGCTGCTGGGTTAAGGAAAGTGTACGTTGCACACAGCAGAGGGTAAGTTTTCTTACATGATTTTGCCGCTCAATCAGAGGCCTGAATTGCAAACAACCCCTCTGGTATAGAAAAGGAGCAGGATTAGACCAGGCAGAGAGAGGAGAAAGCCCCACATCATAACAGCGGCCCCATTAAAACACTTATTCTTTGGAATATCAGCTTGAACTTTGAATTTCTTTGCTTATGCTAGTTTTTGCCTTATTGTTTTTGAACTGTAGTCCTCTATTCCCTGAGAAAAAAATGCATATTTAGACTAATTTAAATGCATTAAGTAGCATCCTAATTTGCATACCCTGCCCTTAAGATGCAGAACATTACACATAACTTCCTAAAATGTAAATTAGAATTTAATATCCATGGAGTTGCACCTTGGTAATATACCATGGAATATTTATTACCAACATAGGACTGTTACTTGATTTGGTGTGTTTTGGTACGCAGAATGCACTGTGTCCCCCTATCACCTTAGGTATGTAAATAAACATTTTTGTAAACATGCACTATTAACTTACACATCACAGAAGATCCTCCTTTTCTTGCTTCTTACAAAAACCCACCAAACAAATAGCAGACTCATCCAGATGATGCAGAAGATAGAAAGGAACTCCTGCCTAGAACCAACTTCCAAATGTCTTAGTTACACAGAATCCTAACCCTTTTCTCGTAATAGCTTTAATGATCTGATTTAATCATAACCTTTTGCATACCAAAGGAGGCAGCACACAATACACTGTGCAAGAAAAAAATGAAGAAGCTGCAAAATACTGACCAGCTTTCTTGGTAGCAGAAGACACAGACTGCTCATCCTTAAATATCATGTGACTTCTGCTTCTGCCCCTTCATTCTCATCTTTTTGGGCTTTATGCTGCCAAGTGTGACAGCATCATATGCTGGGGCTGAATGAAATTGATATCAGGAGCACATGGGATGATGGACATCCCCTTAGGTATTTGCTAGCTCAGAAAGCTTTAAGGGCTACTGCTGAAGAAGGTCTGGACAGGGAATCCACCAATTCACCAGGTCATTAAAACTTGCTAAATAAAGTGAAGACTTCACATTACGCCAAATTTTCCTGATGAGACTTTTACCTATCAAGCCAAGAACTTTGCTCCTTCCCCATCCACAGGAAGAGAGATACACCTTGATTCAGCAATGGACTTTCACACGTGCCTTAGAATAATCTGTTGAGTGCTCTCCACTGTCCTCAAGTACATCACTTCAGTACAGATGAAACATAAAAGGTATCTCAATCTGATCTAATTAAGTCAAAGGAAAGTGGGACCTATCTTTTAGCCTGCATGGGGCAAACAGGAGAAATTTCAGCATCACATGAGTTTGGTTGTTGTATATGAAATAAGCTGGTGCTCATGTATCTAGGTTTCAGACCAGCAACATTTATTCATTTAACCCATCACTGGATCAACAGTCTCAGCAAAAAAGCCACACAAGCTTGAATGCACCGAGTGATTAAATAATGTCTGATTCAGAGGTATTTTCTCTATGAACTCATGAGGAATCTGTAGATAGCTGGTGCATATGTCCCTGCTGTCTTCCACAGACAGAAGACTCCAATTTCCAGGAGTGTCAACTCTGGCACCTTGCTTCCACCCTAGAAGTTTTAGCTCTCCAGCGTTTTCAGAGCTCATCAAGGATCTATCTCATCAAGCTCTGTTAACCACAGCATGGTTCACGTTCACAAAATCTGTCTTTGGCAAAATCTGCTAAAGAAACGCCCTTTTCCTATTACTCCAGCATACAAAACAGGGCCATTTTTTCTCTGACATCTTCTAGTTCAAGAAGTACTTTACCCACATGGCTGAATTTCCTTGGGCTGCACACTGGTTGGGTTTGAAAATGAGTGATAAAAGAAAGCATTATGCTTTAGCTTAAACCTTTCAAAAGAATAAATAATAGATGATGAATTTTCAAGGGGATTGTGCCCCTTTGGCTTGCACAGGGTAAGGCAGTAAGTCCAGACTTCCTGTAAATACAATCCCAGAACCAGGCCTTGTTAGACCAACATTCAAAATCTACTTTGCTATCTTATAGTAATAGGAAGAAACTAAGCAAGAGGAAAAGGGAGAGTTAATAATGCTTTATACTGTCTCTCCTCTAAATTAAGCACTTCCAGTGCAGGTTGAAGATGACAGCAGCAGCAGAGCATGCTGAATTGATTTTGCCAGGCATGTGCCTGTATGGGGCTGCTTTTTAATTTAGTTACTGGAGGGTTAATTAGTTCTTGGAGTGTAAACAGGCTGGTTAAGCAGGAGTCCAGATGAGCTGCCACGTTCCAGTTGGCTAAGACTTCGGAGTAGACTAAACATGTAGCGAGAATAACTAATCTGCTTCCCTGAACATCTATTTGCTAAATTAACACGAAGCCAGAGCTGTGCAAAAGTTGGGGAGCTGCCAGCACCAAGCTGGTTAAGGCTGCTCCTCAGATCTGTGGGTTTCTGAAGTAGCTTTCTGTATGAAAATCCAAGTTGCACCTTTAGTTAGAGGAAGCTCAGATAATCAGAGCCTGTCAGTTTATTTCATAGCTTCAAACATTCTGTCTAAGAAGAAAAGATCTTCCTTCCAGAACATATTTGGGCACCGTTGTTCCTCTAGATGACAGCTTGCAGAATGGCCATTTCATGGTTTTTCAGTAACTGAAGGAGTTTAGATGGGTGAGAAGACAATGAAAATTTAGATATGGTTCAAACGGGCTCCTGTTCTTTCCAAAAAACTTCAAAATGGCAAAAGTATTCCAGTGAAAATGCTGACACCACCCAAAAAAAGCAGATGAAAACCAAAGCATTTTGTCTTGGTAACTAAAACTGGAGCTTCAGAAGGGAGTGCAGGTGAAGTGCTCCATGTCAACCTTTTCAGGTCACACTATTCATGGTCACTAGTGTCCATTCTAGAAAGTCCTTGGATAGTCCAAATGGAAAACAAACAAGATCTTGCCTGGCTATTGAGACCTGAGCCTGACTGGAAGTATCCGGAAGTATTTGACATGTTCAAAGCTCTCAGCTGTTCAGGTGTTTGGGAATGCATACAGAAAGCAGGAACACTAAAATTGTTGCTGAAATATTTTTCTTTGAAAACCAGAATTTTTCAGTCACTGTATTCAAAAGCCTTCCCTAACTTTGAACATAAATACATCAGAGATAAGAGTCTCACGGAAGACTCATCTCTGATTTAAATTGTACTCAACCAGCTTATCTCCAATGGATGATTGCAAAGACCACCCCTGCCTTGCAACTTCTGAGCTTTAAAAACTTACCCTATTCTCAGAAACAGAGTTAGAGATGATCCAGTAATGATAAAAACCATGTGTACAGATATGCTGGACTGGATAAGATACTATTTTTCTTCAGTAACGTATTAAAAAGATATTGTCACTCTCCTCATTTTTAGTCTAGTTCTAGATAAGCACATACATATAATACACTGAGATACCTCATTTGTATACATCAGGCTATCCACATTTTACCATATGGAGGTATCACATTATTAATAGCTGTTTTCCTTAAATAGACTACAGTTTGCTTTAATCTTCCTTTCTGTGCATGATCCTGCAAGAGTAAGAAGGCTTTCATACAAAGGCCGTGGTTTTATATGCAAATCTATTATTTGATTACACACTTTTTTTGTCCCTACAGTATCATGAATATTTCTGATGAATGTTTTATGGGTTAGGTTCAGGACTTGTGAGCTATTTCACATCTTATCTGTTTGCCATCTCGTCTGCAAATACTGCATCTTTGTTGATGGTGATTGGTCGCATTTACATATTTATCATACTTTTATTTTCAAGGATGATTTGCTATAAATTGTCTGTCCCCATTTCTCCTCCAAGTACTACTAGTCCATAGATATATTTTCAAATTGAGCTCATTTCCATATATAATTTTTTTAGTTGACAATAAATCCCTACTTTGAGACATCATATTCAATGCGATCACTGCCTTCATACATATCTGACATACGGTTTCTGAGTAATTAAAGATAACAGAAGCAGTTTACAATGCACTTTGCAACCCACTTTATAGTCCAGAGAGCTCAATGATTTTCCATAGAGACTAAGCTAAAAGGAACCCTGCAGGACTGGGGAGAAACAAGTGCCAACAAAACTGTCGAAACAGAGCTGATCTTAGTCCTGATAACCCTTAGAACAAAAAGACAACTTTCATTTTCTTTTGTCAAGAAAAATGTCCATTTACAGCTTGATGGACTTATGAGGGTCTGGATCTATGAGTAGGATGCAGCAACTGCACGTCTTTTAGTGTGTACCACGTGCCAACAGAAGCCTCCTGAACCTACAGCAATGCTCTGAAATAGACGTCACACTTCAGAAAAGACCAGATGCCATGTAAGCTTTACTGTTTGCTACTGATCAGCAACTCCTGAATTCTTTTATGTTCACTCTTTGGTCTTTACCCCTCCATCCCCATCCTTTTCTAGGTTCAAAATCCTATCTATTTCCTTGTCCATACCTTCTGGTGTGTTCTCCTTTTAGCTAAATCCCTTACTTATGCAAGAGTATGAGGGAAATGGGTAGAAATGATGCAGAGAAACATCAGCAATCTAATCCTTTTTAGTTTTGCCATTACACACAGCATTGAAAAAGGCACTGACTTTGAAATGTATTTCCCCACTGCCACTCAGACACCTCATGGGTGAGCAGACTGTGACCTTCTCCTGTCAGGGTGCAAGCATTGGATGTGTTTCTAAACAAAATATTGTGATTTGCTCATATATGAAATAATTCAGAAAAATCATACATGCTCTGGAATGGCTCAGGTTGGATGCTGTCACTTACAATTTCTGGGGCTAGCACCAGTTAACCCATAGATTTTCTGTGGCTAAAGAATAGTAGGGAATATATTATTTGGGATTTGCTTTTCCTAGTGTTGGAGGGCTGCTCTACACCCACAATAGTATACTAATGAAGGTATGATACATCTGTTCATCAAAAGCACTCATAATTGTTAGGCTTATCACTAAAATTCACAGGAATTAGGTGCTTACACCCCTTATGTGCTAAGATTTTTGGATCTATCACCTGTAAGAAACTTCTCTCACATCCTCTCAGCTGCTACTGAGCATGCACAAACCAATCCTATTTATTCCTTAGTGAAAACAGAATTGGCTGGCCTGTTACGAACAGGAGCTTTTTCCTCCATAATCTTTCCACTGTTTCATTCCAAAATTGTCAAATAATCAGTTTCTCATGATCTCCTGCTACGGCACTGCATTTATTAAATGCAATGACACTCCATGCTGAATAAAACCCTTTGACCAAGGAAACCGGATGAAGCCCAGAGAGAGGGGCTTGCTCACGGGCTGTAAAAGGAGCTACAACCAGAAACTGCTGTCTGAGGTAAAATAGGTTTTTCCCACTAAATACTGACATGATACATACATTTTCTCGAGGTCAGTGAGTCCTCTGAAAGCTCCTTTTGGAATGACTCTCATCTTGGTGAGGACAAATCTCCTGAAATAAAAAAAAATGGGGTGGTTATTCACTATTCACAACACAGGACTGCATGGAGGTCATGTCAACAGAGGAGAGGTACAAGGAGAGTCTCCAGGCTAAAGACTTTGGCATCTAAATACAGCTGTGAAGTTCAAAGGTTTTGTCAGACTCCAATTGCCTGCCTAGACCAAAATTACAATTTTCATGTTCACTTCAGTAAGAAATCTAGATCCATTCACTGCAACTTAGCTGTGTGCTGGGGAGGGACAACCTCTTTCTCATTTTGACCTCTCTTTTGAGAGATGCTCAAGCACAGGATGAAGCAGTCTGGCAGAACCGGACTGGGATGAGCTTGTTACACATCATTGTTAAGACAGTACATGTATGCTCATGCAAGATAAGCCTTAACCTGCTGCACAGATAATTTAAAATATCGTATAAACCTTTCTGTTAAACTGGACTCATCTCCTTTTACCACAATAAGCAAAGAAGACTACAAAACTTCTGATGGCACTCAGCAAATAAAAGGTACAATTATTCATAGGTAGTGATCACAAACAACTGCATACATTAACATGACCTGCTCATGAAGACACATAGAATCATAGAATCAGAGAATAGTTTGGGTTGGAAGGGACCTTAAAACTCATCCAGTTCCAACACCCTTCCGTGGACAGGGACACCTTCCACTAGAGCAGCTTGCTCCAAGCCCTGTCCAATCTGGCCTCGAGCACTGCCAGGGATGGGGCAGCCACAGCTTCTCTGGGCACCCTGTGCCAGGGCCTTAGCACCCTCACAGGGAAGAACTTCTCCCTAATGTCTCATCTCAATCTCTCCCCTCTGTCGGGTTAAAGCCATTCCCCCTTGTCTTGTCCCTACAGGCCCTTGCCAAAAGCCCCTTTCCAGATTTCTTGTAGACCCCCCATGATATTCTTGTGACTTGATGCCAGGTTAAGAAAGCCTAACTGAGAATTGAGAAAGCCCACAGAGGGTTTGTAAGGAGAAATATCACATTTTTCTATTTTCTACTGAGAGCAAAAATCACATTCAAACTTCTAGGTATTACACACTAAGCAGGGAAATAAGCCAGACATGAGGTAATAGTGGTTGCACTGACAGACAGTTGCTGAAAAATGGTATTTTCTTTAAAATTAAAAATCATTCATATAGCACACATGACTATCAGCCTGTGAATCAGTTTCTTAGTCTATTTTCCCATGGAAATGTTTTCTGAATTATTATAGAAGTCTTTTTTTTTCAGTGAGCATACCTACCAGACCATCCCTCAGTTTTATCATCTCACAACTGGTTTTGCATGGCTGCTTGGGATTGCCTTTTAGTTCATGTCTGTGCTGCCTTATTGTAACATCTGCGGGAGGACAGAAATGGGAACAGCCTGGTATTACCTGCTGTGTAGTCCTGCAAATTTTAACACAATCCCTCAAAACTAGAGACTTCCTTTCTTACTGTTCACATAAAGTATTCATGCAATCCTCATCTATTTTTTATTTCAGCTGATTAGTTTAGAATTTTCATGGGAGGTTATCATGCTTTAATCAAAGTCTTAGGGGAAAAAAGCATTATTCTGATAGAACACCCCGGTGAAAGGTGCCAATTTTTTAATTGTAGAACTTTAGTAGACTCTACCCCCTCATTTAGATTCCCAAATATGAGTTAATATTTAAACATGACAAAGTCAGTGCCTGCCTCACCTAGCTCTAGAGATGTCACTGTGATTACACCAGGAGTGAGCACAGCCCCACGCTTTTTTATACATTGAAATTTATGGCATTCTCAGTCCTGCAAGACAATGAAGGCATTTGGTATTCCATTATTCTTGTGCTATCATTAATGTATGTCAGGAAGAGCTTCAACACACTGTCACACAAGAATTACAGTATTGAGATCATTATGCAAATGTTAGAAGGATTAAAGAGCTTCCAGAAAGGGCCTAACTTGGATTAAGCAATTTGTAAAGCCTTACTGAAAACACAGCTGGTGCAATGCATGCAAAGCTATGGCTCTGCTTTTGGAGGGCAGCTAAGTACAATGGATCCTTGCAGAACACCCAGCAGGCTTAGTGCTACGAAGCTGAACCATCAGGAAACTCTTTAACTTTGGTCTGCTTTTAAACCTTTCCTAAACTCTCCTTTGCAGAAACACATGCCTTGTTTTGGAACCCTAGAAAGCAGGTTCTGTCTGAAAAGCCACCTATAATTTTCTTATGGCAATGTTCTAAACTGAATCTTCTTTCTGCAGGCAGAGATCACATGGGAGTTTCTGATGTTTTAATTAAACACAGGCCTACACCATGATTCACCACAGAAAGAATTTACAGCCTGATCCCAAAACTAATTAAAAGGAGGGAACCTCATTCATAGATGAGGTTACCTGTATAAGATAAACTACAGGTGCATAGAAGTAAAAATCAAACCTTGAGTTTCTTCAAGTACGGTGCTATCCTGCATTAATAAGATGTCAGAATTCTGGAACCACGTATCTAAGGCCCTGAAGCAGTAAAAGTAGAATTGGATTTTAATAGCTGAAGTCTCACATTCCACTTTAAAAAATTAAGGTTAATTGTTTTTAAACATCCCTGAGTAGGCTAATAAAGTCAGCCTTAATGGTATAAGGAACACTGAAAATTAGAATCAGCAACGTGTTGAATTATCAACTGTATAATGAATAGGAGTCTATTATAACTAGCCAAATGCTGTACTGTCAATAAATCTCAACAATTAGGCTCCAAGAATCAATCTGTACTTAACTTGAAATACTGGCTGTTCAGTTCCAATTCTCTACATGGAGAAAATAATTAAAAAGCATTTCCTCTGTTTTGTTGCTGACATTACTTTAGGGTCAAAGAAATGAATACAGCCCACCTTCATTCAAGCATAGAATCATAGAATAGTTAGGGTTGGAAAGGACCTTAAGATCATCCAGTTCCAACCCCCCTGCCATGGGCAGGCAGGGACACCTCACACTAAACCATGCCACCCATGGCTTCATCCAACCTGGTCTTGAACACTGCCAGAGATGGAGCACTCTCAACCTCCCTGGGCAACCCATTCCAGTGCCTCACCACCCTNCCACCCATGGTCCATCCTGGTCTTGAACACTGCCAGAGATGGAGCACTCTCAACCTCCCTGGGCAACCCATTCCAGTGCCTCACCACCCTCACAGGAAAGAATTTCAGAGCATGAGAACCTAACCTTTAAAACTTGCTAACAGTTCACTACTTTGTATCTAAGCACGTTTGTTGCTCGCACCGTTACTTTTGCTTCTTTAGCCACCTCCTTAGCCACATTCATGGTTCATGCCGAGCTCCATGTAGGCACTTGCTGACTTGGGAACGTGGCCATTCTTTGCTAAAAATCCACCCACAGGGGATGAGGGAATGCTTGTGTTTCCACAGGTAAAGGACCTGGTTGGGTCCCTGCACAATGGGTACGTCCTGCCTCGTCTTCTGTCTCTTCATCACAAGAGTACAGACCCTACTGTGCTTTCTTGCCCAGCCAAAAGACAACATCTGTAACCAATGGGACAGGACAAGACACCCTGTGCCTGTCGGTTACCACATGGAGGAGTCCTTTCAGACTGCTGTTGGAAGCAAGGGCATCCTCGGATGCTGTNGACAACATCTGTAACCAATGGGACAGGACAAGACACCCTGTGCCTGTCGGTTACCACATGGAGGAGTCCTTTCAGACTGCTGTTGGAAGCAAGGGCATCCTCGGATGCTGTGGACACTTGGGGTGGCTGGGGGTTAAACAACACAGCCGCAAGAAATGGATTTATTAGGATCTCTAAAAAGGGATAGGTATCTGTACTTTCATTCTATAGTTTGAACCCAGCTGTGAGTACAGAATGTGAACTGTTCCTTAACTGTTTATTTGCTAAGTTGGGAGCACGATCGAAAACATTGTCTTAAGAACGTTTGATTTGATAGTTTTTATTAGCTTATGCAGTTTGTTCTTAACGGTGCCCTTAATCAGGTGTTGATAGTGAATATACAAAACAAAGAAGGGGGAGATATGGGGAGTGAAGGCGCCAAGATTTGCATGAAGAAGGGTTTGGGAAAGTTGCTCCCTGACTGCTTGTGGGAAACCGAAGCAGCAAAGGAGATGGTCCTGGCACATCTGGAGTTGGCCAGTGCAGCCTTCACTCATTCCATTGATTATGTAAGCACCAAAGTGTGTCCCTGTCATCTCAGGGGGTCCCATAACAATTGCCCAATGTCCCCCATGAAGCTGCAGCCCAAGTCAGGGCTTGTCCCCATCCCCTGCTTGCAGCAGTTCCAGAACTCTGGGTGATGTCACAGCCCGCGTTGCAGCAGCAGCAACTGCCCGTACCCAGAAAACACCACAACACCACCGACCCTCAACCCAAACTGACGCTTTTCCTCTGCTCCTACCCTTATGCTCTGATCCACTTTATCCTGTTCCTGTATTGCCCTTCTAACCTGGTCCTGTTTTCCCTCCT
>NDXB01011772.1:0-12402 GCA_002631895.1 Agapornis roseicollis
AGCAATGGACAGAATGAGAGGACACAGCCTCAAACTGCACCAAGGAAGGTACAGGTTGGATATTAGGAAGAAATGTTACACAGAAAGAATAACAAAATATTGGAACAGTCTGCCCAGAGAGGTGGTGGAGTCACCATCCCTGGATGTGTTTAAAAAGAGACTGGATATGGCACTTGATGACATGGTTTAGTGGAGGTGTAGGGCATGGGTTGGACTTGATGATCTTAGAGGACCCTTCCAACCTGGTGATTCTGTGATTCTGTGAAATAGGTGAAATAGGAGGATCTATAGAAAGAAACAGCTCACAGCAGATCCTGTTCTTCACAGTTTTACAAGCAGGATCTGTAGAGACCCAGCCATTCCAGGAAGGGCACACTTATTCCCTAACCATCAGTATCTCAGTCTTGCTTTTGTTTTTCCAGCTGCACAGTAAGAAAGCATCCCTGGCCTGGCAGACATATATTGGTATAAACACTCTGGTCACACATCCAAATAATTGTACACACATTTAGTAGGAACATCAGGCTAGGAGTAAAAATACAAATAGGATTTTATAATGTGGCAAGACCTCTATCTGGGGACTTATCACACTGAAGGAGGAGAGAGATTAATGAACTGGAAATGTGTACACATCTACCTAGATGCCTAACAATTCAATGTTTACATAATTCCCTCCCTCTCTGATGGCAGTATCTTCTTGTTATTCTGACATTCTGCGCACTCTGGCCTCAGATACATTACTGCTCACATCTTCCTTGCCAGCTACCTAACTCCATTAGGTTTAACTGGATTTTATCAGAAAGACAAGATAACAAAGATGCAACATATGCACTCCTCTGTAGAGAATATATAAGAGTTACCCCATAATGCGGTATGACGCCAATACTTAAAATGATTTAAATATGGAGGATAAAAAACCTTACTATTTTGAAGAGAGACATAAAAATGTCTTACTCATAATAAAGCACAACGTAAGGTCTTTTGCCTGATCTAGGTCCCATTCTGAGATGTTAAATACATCTTTACATTATAGCTTTATGAAATCTAAAACATCCCATTCAAGGTTCCAGATTTCACTTCAAAGGCCCATTTTGCCACTTCTAGTGTAGGCTTTTGGGCTAAAAAGTTTTGGGCTGAAAGCAGTCCAGAACTTTCTTCAGTTCTGAACAAACACAACCAGGCTATTCCTATTCTACTTGTATTTATTATAGACATGCATTAAAACTTTGGGAAACACTGAGATTAAATCTTACAGCTAAAACACCACCACACTGTAGCAAAAGTCAAATAGTACACTGTCAACAATGTTAACCTGACAGAGAATAGAAATACAGTCAACTGCTTCTATCAAGATAAGTATATTCCATCTATGAAAATAAAAAATAAAACAAAACATGAGAAATAAAGTAACAGCAGTAAATTACTCTAGAGCTATCCATCCTTTAAATATAAAAATATAAACATGTCAAGCAGTATTAATATTTTTATATTACATACATGGAGTACATACAGATGAACACAATAAATTGCTTTCATTCTCCTCTGATCCTGAGCCAGCTCTGCATCAGGCCAATATTTTGGCATTAATTAATGTAGCTTTAAAACTGCTCCACCTTGTGCCAGCTGCCTAAAGCATCCTGTAGTTCTCACGAATGATGGGGCTGCCAGCAATCCCGTTACACTGCTCTACCAGCAGTCACAGTACTCCATGGTCATCAGCCCACTGGACTGGCTGTCCTCCCCATGGCCCTCACTGAGTGATAACCATCTTATCTGGTGCTAGTGCTGCTCTGGGTCCTGCCAAGTCTGACCTAAACTGTATTTATCATTCCTCGTATGATTATACAATCATGCAATGTTCAGACTCCCACACTGGGGAAACATATCCAGGGAAAGGGTCATACTTTGATGTAGTGTAATTTAAATGTAAACAGAAGTGCATACTAAAGTTGCTGGTAAGTTTTGTTTTAATGTAAATACTTGGTGAGAGAAAGGGTAGGGAATTATCAGTGCAATCAGCTGTGATCCATTCAAATATCAATGCCAACTTTTTGAACAAATCAATAATTTACTGAAAGAAATGTTCCCAGCCTGGTTTCCTAGGCCGTTTGTTTCTAGGCACACGTTTCATTTTCACAACGGAAAACTCCTTTGAGCATGTAAGAATTACTACCTTTGTAGATAAACACAAAATGTAGGGTTCTTGCTGTGCATTTGTTTCTTACACTGTGCATAAGGATACTGCGTACAATTTGTGGTTGTTTCTTGAGTCACTCAAATGCCTAAATGAGAATGAAAACTGGAAGGCATATGATAAAAGTCACTATGAAGGGGCATTTTAGAGTATTATGGGAGTGGTGTATTTTCTTGGCATGGATTTTTGGCAGAAAGAATCTGGAAAGGCTTATTTGGTAAAATCTGGACTCCATATATATTTTCAATTAAAGCATGTTTCACATGGAGTAAGAACTACATGAGATGGCTCTCAGCCAAGAAGTACACTATGTTGACATCCACTTACACTGACAACTGAAGTGTTTTAGAATGTGGAAAAGAATGACACTATTATCCCAAGGTAACTTATTGACATATGCTGACTTTTGCTGATGTGCAGCCATAGCCATTTCTTACCTTCCAGTTCCTTTTCAAAACAGTGACATTCTTTGTATGGCAGTGATTCTACTTGCTACTGGACTCTTGTTCTCCTGACTGTCCCCATACCCTCATTCACTATTGCTTCAAGAGCACTTCCAGTCCAGTCATTTTGAGCTTCAAAACCACAGATGGTTACAAAACTTTATTAACTCTAACACGACTCTTTTAAGAGGAGGTTTATATAAACAAAATATATGGCACCCATAATCAGCTCAGAGCCACAGCATATTCTAAACAGGTGGCTTTATAATAGGTATTTGCCATAGCAACATAAACAATCCAGGGTAGAACCCATGACACCACATTAAAAAAGGATTATCTCATTTTCAATAAAGAAAATCCCTTGTTGCATCAGCCCAAAATCAAGTACAAAGTGAGATATTCAACTTTGTTTCATAAGGCTAAAAGGATTAGTAAAAGAATCTAAATGGTATATGAATAAATCTATTGATAAACCTCCCAGAACATACTGTAAGCCAGAATCTCATTAAAGATGCTGTTAAAATTCAGTAGAGCACCTGTTTCTTTGCTTGGAAAAAAGTCAATATGAATACACAGCAGACAAAGAAAGGAAAAACTGCCCAAGCGAGGTCAGAATCACTTTCTAGGTCCTGCCTTTTGAATGTGAAACAAGAAATCTGTCTTGTACCATGAAACAACCACTGTAAAATTAACAAATTTATCTATGATTCTGATGTATCACATAGAACATATATAATAACAAACATGCATCATATTTGCATATTGATAATAGGGGTTCAGGAGCCTTGGCTTGTTACATTTTTAGCAGCATAACAAGTGAAAACACTATGGTAATCAGTACAAGTTAAGCTTTTTAAAGTTTTCTCTTTCAAAATCTTTACTGGCTCATATGGGTAGTTTCTCTCAACCTACTCACCTAACAGAGAATGATGTTTTGCCATTAGGCAGAGGCAGACCCCAGTCCAATTTGTCTTTTCTATATTGCTCATTACTGTGATGTTGTTCCACTCAGTAGTATGAAAATCAGCAAGTCCCTGCAGATGTGTAAGACACTGTTTTGCCAGCCAGTGATATTTTCTAAGTTAATTTTAAGATAATCTTTCCCTATGTCATAAACCATTGTTAGTGGTAGACTGAAACTTAATGTTCAACACATTGGAATGCACAACCAAGTAACAATTATATAGAGGACTGAAATTCATTTCTGGGTTCCTACATATTGAGTACTCTATACATGGAGCACAAGTAATAACAGGTGAGCATGTTGCTTTTATTGTCCCAAAATACAATGGGAATCCAAAGAAGTGCAGAAAAGGCTGAGCTGAAAATCCCATTCTAGAAATACCAGGAACATATTACACTTTTAAGACTCTTACTTGGACTTAAGACTTTTTAAGACTCTTACCTTGGACTTAAAAAAACTTCAATATCATCAAAATATCTATATATTTAAGGGCAAAAATAATCTACAAAATGCATTAAAGAAAAATAAAACAAAAAACAAACAAAACAAACACACACACAAAAAAACAAAAACAAAATAAAACAAAACAAAACAAAACAAAAAAAAAAAAACCACAAAACCCCACAACTGCATGTGTACATGGGTAAGAAAAGCAAGAGTTAGACAGAAGCTAACCAGGGAGAAGTAGAACTGAGAATCTTGTCCCACCCACACTACCAGCTTCATCGTTCAATCAGAAAACTAACCAGAACATGGGAAGGAAACTAGGTCACTATGCCAGGAACATATTTTTTGATGAACAAATTAGTTGTTTTATCCAATGACAATGTTCCAACACTTCTCAAAGCAGGCCACATGGTAGTTGTAGCAAACTAAGAATGTGCTGCATGCGCTTTTATTCCAATCTGCCTCTCATCATATCAGCCATTTTCCCCTGAAGCCTCCACATTGCATCCATCAGCTCCAGACTGGAAGAGGCTCCTCACACAGCCAAGTGACACAGCTCCTTAGGCAACTGCTGCTGCTACAAAAGCTCCTGCATGAACCCTTCTCACCACTAACAGCACTTTGCGTTGGCAGCACAACAGCACAAATTTGAGGGCTGGACCTATGTCCTCTGCTTGGAAGCCTGTGGAACCATATGAACATACTCAGCTCATCTGTACTTTCCTAAGAATAGCCTGCACCTTTTTATGACTGAGGTGCATCATTCCTTTCAAATGCATGGAAGCTGAAGGCAAAGGAAAGCAGGATCTTGCAAGCTCATCTCAGCCAATACCTATCAGATGCACTGAAGCAAGGCTGACAGAAGGAGGTACTGGGGAGGGAGCAAAGTGGCAAACATCATCGGGGGAAAGCTCATAGCATTCATGTAATAGTAGGGTACCATTTCCAAAGTAAAATTGCAGGAACCTATACTAAAATCACTGCAAAAAGAAATAAAGTAGCAGAAAACCCATTTCATGCTAATTATGTAACTTCTATTCTGCCATCTTACATGATCTTACATGAGCTTTAAATTCCTTCCTCAATGTATTGTAGGGCCAATCACTATTTCTAAAAGCTGGCAAATATAACAGCTCAGTTTTCTGTCTCCTGAAGAACAAGGGACAGAACAAAGCATCTCAGCTTAGCAAGGAAAAGAAAAATGGTTAATGAAACTCAATGCTCTTCTAACATCTGGAGATTACACAAAAATTTATCTCTGCCTCCCAGTAGCTTGCCCAATCTCTGTAATTCCACCAGTAAGTCATTTTCTTCTGGCACCCGTTATGTTCCCCAAATGGCTCTTAAAGCCAGTGCAGCACCACTAATGAGGAGAAACAACTAGAGGGTCTCAACTTCCTCACTGCCTCTGAAATACATTTAGAAACAGCAGCTGTAATGATTTAAAGTATAGCACTTCTCCATCCCAAAGATCCCAAAATAAGCTAGAAGCAGCTAAACAAAGTACCATGCATGTTACTAACTAAAGCAAGAAAGTATCAAGGAATGCTACTATACTTCAGGATCCTCCATGCAGCTATTTAAATAGGGAATAAAAGGTGCATCTCACTTTAGATAGTGTAAGATCTATCTACATGAGAGGACATTGCACATGGATGGAAAAAGACACGTCAAATCTGTAAGTGCAGATACACTCAAATTAACTCTATTTCCCTCAAAATACCCTTGAGGGTATCCATCCTGACCCTCCGGGAATGAATCCTGATCTCCAGCTGTGGTGTTTTCATGCTTGTCTGGTGTTTAATTACTAATCCACGTGGCAAAGTGCAACATGATGTAGGAGTATTGAGTCAGGTCACTGGAATGGGGTCTCTACCTCGCCAAGGGCAGCACCATCTGGGCATGCACGGGGCAGCAATGTAGATTACTACAGTAGACAACATTCACTGCACATCACCAGCACAGTGAACGTCAGGTTTACTTTAGGCATCATATTCAATATGTTTTAACACTCAAGTCATACAGGCTTAATAAAGAACCTGTAACTTACTTGGTCTGCTTAGAAGGCAGTTTTCAAGGCTAATATGATAAATACAAGAAAACTCCAAATGGTTTACATCTTATTTCCTACACAGTCCAAAACATCCTACTCCACTAGGAAGGTAGTTCATACCTATTTTGTTGGAACTTAAATCCATAATGTATTTCTAGCTAAGAGTCTTCTACTTATATCTTCCCATATTTCTCACAGGAATAATTACCATGTATGTTTTAGCACATTAATCCTGTCAGCTGATTTGTCCGATCTTATTCATGTTTTTTCTCACTTCCTTTCCATTAAATTTCAACTATATGCAAATACTATTTCACCCTCTTGAGAAAGGCTGTCCAGAGTTTTTCCAACTACGCTCATTGTCTTTTGAAATTTCACCTATTCATACCCTCACATCATGAGTGGCTTGGCACTGAATACGATTTAATTATTATTTTAAAATATTGAAAACTGAAGACAGAAAAGGAATTGATTAATATCAGCATGTCACCCAATTAAAAATATATCTTATTTTACAATCCATCACTAAATACTAACATGCTGAAACTCTGCTGAACACTCTGCTAAGCCAATGCCACAAAGGCAATGGGGAAAAGGCACAAGGAAAACAACTGCACTCCTTCTTAAACACTATGCCTCCTGAAAAAGAAATTTCTGAAGGTGCTGCACTCTGAGAATATTCTTCTCTTCCAGAGCAGCAGATGCCTTAGTTCTAAAACACCATCTGAGAAATCACCACTGAAGCTGTTTCTCAACAACATGAAAACAGCAACAACAACATGCCCATAAAGTCCATAAACTCTTTCTTTCTTAAATGAATTATTAAGGTGGTTTTTTTTTTCATGAAGGAGAAAGCTCATACTGCTTGTAGAAGGGCTGCCTGAAATGCCCGCTTCAGAAAGAACTACATTCTTCCACCTTTTTGTCTTTTAAAGCATGTCCCTTTCCTCCCTCCAATGCAGCTGTTCATCCTTCTAGCTCTTCTATACTTTTAAATTAAGCAGAGACACACTGACTGTTATTCTGACTTTCTGCCAATAGGAAGAAAACTGTAGGATAGCAAGAAGCTGGATCTTCTTTTCCTCCAGCAGGTAGAAGATCTCTACCAAGGCCACAAATGGGGATAGGGTCTCTGGGCAAGCAAGTAAAATGTGTGTAAAGAGCTGAGTAGTAAGAAAAACAATGAGAAAAATTAATCCCACTCACTCTTCAGCAAGTGTTAGCACCAAGCAGTAAACTTGGGCATTCATGAATAGCGTAAGAACAGGGTAAAACCAGTGATTTAAATAGCCATAAGGGAGCATTTATTTTTCTGCAACTCCTCCTCTTTGCTTACAAGCTATAATCCCAGTGGTGTTTTATGCAGAGCTCTGTGAGATACCCTATTTTTATATTCTTCTGAATCACTAAGCTCTACATGCAGATCCAAATAAATCCCAATAGGGGCCTCAAGATCCTCTTCCAAATGCACAGTTTACAAAAGAAAATGTTTGCAATATTCACACAGTGAATGAGGTTAACTGAAAAGCAAATTATTCATGACTCACTCACAAAATTATATGCAATAGTTAAAATATACTGCTGTGTAAAATCAATATGCATCTTTTCTGGGAGGAAAATAAACCCCCTGTATAATACCGCAAGGTAGTAAAGCAAGTGTGCATGTGCTCTGCTCCCAATATTTGGCATTAGGGGCTGGTCTCTATAGCCGGATGTGCTGACCATTCACAAGTGAAGGCAATTACTATACAAAGGGGAAAAGTTTTATGATATTTTGAACTCTACGGATGTGCGACCAAATTAAACAATGCATTGGATTATTTAGTGTGTTACTTGAGAAATAGCTTGGTGAACCAGGTTCATATTTAATTACGAAACAGTGTCAAGACTCTGCCTGAAGCCACTGAAAAATTATCTGTACAAAGAGTTTTGTTTAAATTGCACTAAAAAATTTGCATTAAAATTCCATTTTTTCCCTCACAAATTTTAAAAACATGACTAAGACGAATCCTACGAAGTCTAGCAAGAACTTCAATCAGATGTTCAGCAAAATATACTGTCATTTTTGTTTGATTGCAGAATGTTCTTATCACCTGAACAGAGAAAAAACAATGCCTGTATAAGGAAGGGTATAGTGCTGGATGGATGCGGAGGAGCAAGCCCCAGGAGCAGGGACAAGGGCACTTCCCAGAGCACTGGTGCCAGTTCAGCAAACTGGAAGGCTCCCAAGTCCTGTGATGGCAAGAGGATTTAGAGCTCAGACAACAGTGGCCAGGCACCAAGGGCAGCCACAATCTTTTGTGCCTCATACAGTCTTCTCGTTTTCTATAGTTCAGTCCCTAGTTAAAAAATAAAAAAGGATTCTTAGCAATGTCTTACCTTACCCAAATATCATGGGCTCAGAAGATTTTTATTCTACCAATTTGGAGTTCCCAAAGTTTAGTTTTGACTGTTTGCTTTTATACACCTAGTGTGGCCCTACCATAAAGGGGCTAAGATCAATGTCATATACTAATTCTCACTGTAGCACTTCTGTCTTCTCACCCAAGTTTCCATACCTTGCCCATTCTTTCCACATTTACCCATTTCTTTATCCCCAGATTCCTCCCAAACTCAGTTTCCCCCCAGTTTCTCTCCTAGGCTCAGCTCTAAACTACAACCCCTTCATTATTTCATTAATGTTGTTTCACCCGAATGGCACCCAGGCCTGAGAAAGATAATTCTGTTCATCAGGGCAAAGGTTTCATTTTCTCAATGCCCATGTCCAGTATCACAGCAACTTGCTAATAGCTGGGAAATGCAAGCCCAAGGACTGAAGCATGTTCAGCACAAGCATAATTAGGGATGATTTGTTTTCTAAACTCTGAGTTTAGAAAGCTTGTGTGAACTGAAACTTTCTAATGCTCACATCCTGTTCAAATTTCAGAAGATTTTTACACAGAAGAAGTGAAAAGCACTTTCCTGACCCTCCAGCATTCCCTTGCCAAACTCAAAGACTCTGCTCCAAAACAGAGTTCTAGCTTCATAGTGAAATAATCATAGGACTCTTCTCATTGCATCCAGCACAGTAGTGCCTACTTCCAATTCATCTTTATTCTTGGAAATATACAAAACATAATTTTATAGATACTTTTCCAAAACTCTTGCTTAAAGCCAACACCTGCCTTAGAAGTACTTGTCCATATAAACAGCTATAAGCAAGACCTTGTGGTGGACAGAGATAATTTACCATCCTTATATCTTCCCATATATCTAGAAGATTGGAACTAAATTTTATTGACCCCTAGATGCTAGGTCCCTAAATCGCTTTGAAAACTGGCTTACAAATTTTACCTGAACTTTATTTCTCTTTGGAGATTTTATGGCATGTACTGGGGATGTGACTATCTCCTCATGGAAACGAAGGCACCAATTACGGAGATGGTGTCTCCTTTCTGCAGTCTACTTTAAAAGCTGGATATCTCTAATTGTCTCTCAGATACCCCATCCAGCTTAGGACAGTTGTGTGCAGACCCTTCAGGAGCCTATATTACCTGACTGTTAACTACAGCCTATTGTCATCTGTCTGCAGTTATAAAATACTCTGCCTGAAAAAGAAGAAGGGGACTAAAATCTACAACATACTAATGGGCCAGTGTGCTAATTAGCTGGCTGGAAGGAAGAACAATAATATATAAGCCCTTGAGAAGGAAGCCAGATGTGGCAGAAGCATCCTATAGCTGCTGGGAAGGCTCAGGGGAGGCCCCCGCCCAGGCTCCCAAGAAGGGGGTAACTGCACCCCCCTTTCCTATGGGGTCTCTGGCATGGACACTGTGGCACTCAGAAATGGAGCAATACAGTCCCAAAGCATAATCCACAGTTCAGCAAGAGCATTCTATTAATTATGTTTTAAGCATATAGCATGTAGGGTGGGTTGTTTATTCCATCCAAAATACAAGTTATAATTTTCTCTCAGTCCCAGCAGACCACAACCCATATTCTAAAAGCAGGGTTTCTTCAAGTTTCTGAAGTTGTGATTTTTCTGTGAATGTAGATTACCTGCAGCATCAAAAACTACCTTGCATCAAAAAACATGTCATGGGCCAGTAAACTGTTGTAATGGGCTGTGTGGGAAGCTCAGATAACAAAGTGACTTGAGGTAAGAATGTCACCCTCAAGGAAAATGAATGAAGACTGGAAATGCAAGCAGAGGTGGGCAAACACACACTTTGAACTCTTGAAAGCACAAGAGGGGGAAAATAACAGCTAGGAAAAGCCCAGTGAATATATTACAGGAATTTGTTTATTACTGGAGAAGTCACTGCATCCATTTGTCAGCTGACACAAAGCCTGCTAGGATCCTAACAAAGTTAGCTACTCTTTGCCATTAACTGACAAGGGATTGGAAGATTCTAACAGTGGGGAGCAGTTTTTCATTTTCTGAGAAAAATACGCTGTCATTTCACTGGTATCATTCATTTTACAGTACTCAGAATAAGCCCGGAGTTTAAACAATGCTTAAACAAAAGCAGGCATGAGACTGCAGCCTCAGGAAGGTTAGCGGTTTGTTTTTATTCAAACAGAGGCAGCCGCACTCAGGCTCAGAGTATTCGGATCTGTTTTCCTGTTACGCTTTTCCTTCGTAATAACTGCTTTTAATTTTTTTTTAAAATACAGCAATAAAAACGGAAATTCCATCAAAGCTGTCTTCTTTTATAAGAAAGTAAAGGGGGAGGGGGAACCACAAAACCATATGGAAGTCAATTAAATGCTTTATTTGTTCAGCAAAAAAAAAAAGGGACTGTGTATTTCCTGAATTAAATTTGTTTTCATTGTCCTTCTGTGGGCAACTGTTTTAGGGAGATCATATACAATGTCAGTCCTGGTTCATGACTTTTCAAAGTAAAAGACTATATTTTGCAGGTACATGGTTTTACAACTGAGGTTAACTCCTTAAAATCTTTGTTTTATGTTTACAGTGATGTAACTAGAAGCAGACTATGTCTTGTTACAACTTTTGCAATGCAGCTCCTAAATAATTATCAATAACTGTAAAATAACCATAATAATACATGTATAATAATACATGTATAATTTCTGTATTAACTTAAAAAAAATATACTTAAGGGAAAGGGTAAAAATAATATTTGTTTTTCCCCTAAATATCCAGGAAAACAATATGCATAAGTGGACTATTTTTGACAGCATTAGACATAGGGCCTTGATGAAGAAAATCTGTCAAAAAAACATTACTTTCAGCCTCATCCATTACTGGAAGTTGCAGGTGATACTGTTATGAAAGTTGCATAAATCTCAATGTCCTATTTCTGTCATATAATTTTTTACTCACTGGATGCTGGACAGGTAATATTCAGTGGTTCTAGTTTTAAGGTGATTTAAGACAGCAGTGAGTCACCAAGGTCACTCTTTGTTATGGTTTTGGCATTGTCCTTTCTTAACCTTTATACTTTCTGCTGCTTATTGGCATTGTTAGAGTTGCATGCAGGCTAAGCTATTAGTTCTTTGGGGTTGAAATATGCAGTTACCTAGCACATTGATAAGTATTTAAAGAATAATATGAAGAGTAATTAACATCTACTGATGTCTAGATGTACATTAGAAAGTTCTCTCACAAATTAATATATACCTTAGAAAGTGCAATATATACTGTAAATATATCTTACTGTCTATATAATAAGCACCTAGAAGAAAATGCAGAATTGGAAATGTTTATCCCAAAGAACCCACAAAAGGGCAAGAAAGGTAGCGTGCAAGTTTTGGCATTCAGTTTTAATTTACCTGTACAGGATTATGTTGGTAATTTGATTAGAACAGCTGTAGATAGTATGTAAAAGCATGAGAAGGACGTGAAAATTTAGGACTATAATTGGTGGGAAGCTGGAGGACATGATAATATAAGGAGCACCGTTTTGGGTTAGACTCATAGTCAGCTTTTTATACAGCATCCATCAAAGAACTTTACTGTATATTCTGCACAACAATTAAAAGAAATCTGTGTTTAAGTATTCTCTTTGAACAATGCTCTGTCATGTTTTTAAAATACAGAAACAACTGCTTATTAGTAATTTCTAAAGTTGGGTTCCTTAGACATTAAATTATCACTATATCCAAGTGAGTTCAGAGATAAGACTTGCACTTGCTCCAGTTTTCATATACAATGTCAAAAGAAATGTGAAAGTACAAAATCATCAGCATGTTCTGTTAAACAAAGCATTCCAAGTCAAACAAATTAATTATAAATATTTAAAACAGAATAAAAAACTGAGACCAAATGATACTGAAAAAAAAAAAAAAAAAAACC
>NDXB01011773.1:0-18327 GCA_002631895.1 Agapornis roseicollis
AAAACACCAGCTACTAAAGAGAAGAAAAACTGACTGCAACTGCTGAACCCAGGACAATATCTTATAGGGCAGTCATAAAGGTAAATGCTCTCAGTTTCTCAAACTAATAAGTTTGAAAATAATAGAATATTTTATATCTGCAGTAGTAATATAGTATTTTTTAAATTATAACTCCTTAGGTCTGATTTTTAGTTTTCTGTATTAAGATCTCAATGTGATAGCAACATTGAGGGTAGAAAATACTGGCTTTATGATTTGCCAAAGAAGTGGAATAAGGATACATACCCAAACATTTTCTCATGTGTCTTCTGAAGATATTTCTGAATTGGTCTGGTAACAGCCAAGTTTGCTGAAGCTGCTTCAGTAAATACACTATTCAGTGACGAATTACATGTTTCCTGGTCTTAGATCTATAGCATATCAAGTACTGACCTAGAAATCAGGAGTCCAGGTTTCCTTATTGTGCCATAGACTTCGTATGTCAGAGGCTGACTTTGGTTGTCTGATACCTTAAGAAGAATGTAGGAATTGACGGGATTTTCAGAAGTACCAGATCAAGCTTAATCTATGTTAAGACCAACCCTGAAGGTACAAGTTGTGGTTGTGCTCTAAGTTGGGAGAGGTTTCAGCTGTAGAACAGATTTCTCTGTGACTTTGAAACTAGACTGTGATTTGCATTAAAACCACATATGTAAAGTGAAAATAACAGTGTGGTGATATAAGGAAGAGTTTGGGGTAGATCTGAAAAAACAAAATCTGATAAGTAGGAAATTAAAAAAAAAAACAGTTTTTGAATCTGACATCTTCTAAGCTAGTGGTAATATATTTATTTTGGTTTGGATAGTCAATGATGCTGTAAAACTATGGAGAAGGAAAAAAAATACTGGCTTTTTGATTAGCTCTTCAGTTTTTCATATGGCTCCTTAAATTACTTATATATCTTATTATTATACTTCCCTACTGCCCATAACTGCCGTGTGAAAAGCCCAGGATACAGTTGGCTTTCTGGGCTGCAAGTGAACACTGTTGGCTCATGTTCATTTTCTTATCGGCTACCACCCCCAAGTCCTTCTCTGCAGGGCTGCTCTGAATCTTCTCTCTGCCCAACCTGTAGCTCGTTCACTCACTCAATCCCCCTTTCTTGCCCTCCCCCTGCTCTCAGAGGAATGGGGAGGAGAAGCAAAAGAATGCAAGTCCCACAGGTTGAAATAAGAACAGTTTAGTAACTAAGGTATGACACAAATCACTACTGCTACCACTAATAATAATAATGATAAAGAAAATAACAAGGGAAAAGAATACAGCATCTCACCAACCACCAACAGATAACTCACCCCCCCCCGCCTGACCGAAAACCGACTGAAACCTCCTTCAAGCCCCCAGGGGACTAGTCCTTCCAGGTAACTCTCAGTTACATCATGGGCATGACATGCTGTGGTAAGGAATACCTCTTTGGCTAGTTTGGGTCAGGTGTCCTGTCCCGGCTTCCTCCCAGCCTCCCCTCCTCCATGGCAGAGCATGAGACTCACAAAGTCCTTGTTCAGACTAAACATTTGAGCAATAACTAAAAACATTCCTGTTATCAGTTCTGTTCCCAGGCTGAAAGTCAAAAACATAGTGCTGCATCAGCTACTATGAAGAAGAGAAAATGACTTCTACTGTTACCGAAAATCCGGAATAAGAAACTTATCAACATCAATGGGATGTAGATAAGCAGACACTTCTTTATTACGGCGCCGGGTGCACGGGCGATAGCTCCTCCTAACATGCACACCTTGCACCAAAATCAAGCTTCTTACATACGAGCCTACTAATACATAAACATGTTATTTCCCAACAATCATTAACATATTCTCCTCCCATTTCCGATTCTGTGCAACTAAAGTTAGAATCCTCTAGAAATGAGTCTGGGGTACAAAATGGATACGTGGTCAGGGAGTCGATGGTCGTATCTCCCCCTGCCGGAATTACCTTTTACCTAATTCCACGGTATCCTTGGCAGGTAACTATAAACAGTTACGGTTGGCTCTCTTTGCTCTCATTAATCTAGACCTTGACAGCTACCTGCATTGTTCTACATAAACTGCTTGTACTACCTGTTGCTATGAAATGATTTTGACCTATCCCTTTGGGTCCTGGTACAGGGCTATACAGGGAATTTCATAACAACACCTGGTTACCATACAAACATACTTCTCACTAAAAAATTTCTTATAACGCTAAATTATTAAAATTAAGTATTATAAACTATTGATTAAATTTTAATTACCAAAATTCTAAATATCAGTAACACTACTGCTAAACCCAGGACAGTTAGCTAGTTGTGGGAACTAAGGAATGTAGGAGATTCAATTTGAAATGGCTTGGCCAAATGTGAGAAATTGCAGGGACTCTCTGCAGTCATTCAAGAGCTCAGAGCTTTTGGATCCAAATGTTTACAGATGGATAAGAATTAGACAGGTCCTCCTGCTTATCCAGGCACAGCCAGTGCAGCTGCCAGGAAAAAAGCAGCCAAAGCAGAGAATGGGTGGTCTGGCATTGTTTTGACAACAGTTTGAGGGATGACTGTAGCACCTACCAAAACTTCTGCTTTTCTTGGCTTCAGAATTTTCATTACTGCATAACAAGGGTTATATTCAGGCACCATGAAAGTAAGTACAATGTTTGAAGTACATGCTCTAGCCTTAATGATTATTGTTCAGTTTCTGTGCCCTAGTCAAAGACTGAGGGAGGTTATTCTGTCCTCTAAAATTGCTTAATTTGCCTATGACAGCATACCTGAAAAAACAGTATGCAATCACTAGCAAAGTTCAGTAGGCATCAGCACTTCCACTTCCAAGGCTTAAGATGTCATGCAACTTTATTACCACTATTAATCTGATTTATTAGCTGGATCAATTTTATTTAAGACCAAGACTCTGAATGAGACATTATCACTTCAGAATGGCATTTTCTCAGAAAACACACTTCTAAAATAGGTCATGTGGATTGAATCACAAAGAATTTGGCTTTCTTCCCCTTTAACTTACATAAAACATGATTAGAAATGCCAGTTCTTGATTGTTAGGAAACAGCTCCATTCAAGTGCATGGTTGGAAATAATAAAATAACAAAGCTCTGATAGATCTTTTTGTCTGTTTTGTTCCATTCTTGCATTTTTCCTATTCTTCTATAGAATTTTGAAACTGAAGAGGACTATTGTGATCATCTCATCCAACAGGCCACAGAATTACACTAACAAATTCTCACATCGGACCTGTAATTTTTGCTTGAGCAGAGTAGGTGCCATTCAGGCAGACACTTAATCTTGTTTCAAACACTTCAAGCGATGTAACATCCCTCACAGTCATGGTAAATTACTCCAGGTGCTAGTCATTCACACTTATTTGAACTTTTCCAGAGCAATTTCCAGTATTTTGTTGTGTTTTTCCATGCTAAAATTTCAAATATTTTCTTATCTTAAATTTGAATGTTATTATAGGTGATAGGAAAGCTACGCCTAAACATTTGTTTGATAAAATAGATAGTTTTAGGTCTTTTTTGTGTGGCCAATTGTTTTAGGCTACCAGTTCTATTTCTTGGGATTTTTTGTTACAGTATTTTAAACCCAGCCTTATTTTAAATACCATTGCAGTCACTGGCTGTAGATCAATCCCCAAAAATGGCTGGATTTTTTTTCAAAATTTGCTCATAAATATCCCAAAAAAATGCTTGCTACACTTCTGTATGCTCAGTTATAGTAAAAAAGAACAAATATTGCTAGCTATTTTTCTTGGTAGCTGCCACAGTAAGATTTCAAAGAGATAATAAGGATCTTACACTTTCTATTTGTATTGTTGAAAATATCAGTACTAGTTAATTTATTTTAAATCTGCCTTAAACAATAGCAAATAATTTTTTAATAAAGAGGGTTACTTACTAAGATCAAAAGGAGTAGGTATTTATTTATTATAAAGAAGTGTAACTCAATGGAATTCTGTGATTTGCATCAGCCTATGATATGACCTAGAGCTTTTCTTCTCAGTGAGCAAGGAGATACATTGATACTCACTTTTTCAAAGCTGCTGGATTCTCCTGCATTTAATAAACAGTAAAAATCTTACAATTCAAAATAGAATTTTAGTTAGTATAAGGGCTAATCTGTCATAGATCTCAAACTTGTTAAATATTTTTCCTGTTCTCAGTTGTGAAATTAAAATCACTCTCTGTATCACTGATAATTAAATGCATATCATCTGATGATACAGCCGTCAAATAAAATGATGATACAGCAACAAATAAAATAAAACTGAAAGTAAACCTGAACAGTCAAATCAGGAAGAAGCTAGAATATGGTGTTTATTTCCAGAAAAAAGAGACTTGTGTACATGTACATGTATTATTAAAAGACTTCAACTTATACAGTACAACTGTGCTCCAGACTAATGATTGTCTGTCTTTGGTTAGCCAATGAAGTGAGATCATTCTCTTTCCTATGTCCTGCTAAAGGCTTTTTCTTTTTCTCAGGAAGGTCTTGAATTCAACAGCATGGTTTATAGCTACCTGCATGCAGGACAGCTTGTTAGACAGAAGTCCCAGGCAGTTGTGCAACATTAGTCTCATAATTCCCCTTCTTTTACTGCAAATAAACTCTAACAAATATTTTAATGCTTTATATAAATCATGCATGTATATGGATAACATACATGCACATATTTTATGTACACATGCATGTATACATAATCTTCTTAATGAAAAAGAAACTGTTGAATTCTCAGCCCCTCAGTGTGGGTACATTCTTGAATGAGATTATTGCACAAAGGAGACAAACCTCACAATCTTCGAGCTGTAAACTTCACTACAGTTTCATCCTGAAAATCTTGCCTTTATCTAGGGTAAGGCACTAAAATCATATTAGATTAACCAAGGACAATCATCTTGAGGCAGTTCTGGACATGCAGAGAAGCAGAAACCATATTTGTTTGAGAAAGTTTCTCAGTTTAGATTGTAGGTACTAGGTAGGAGCTTGATTGGAGTTCAAGGACTTGTACTGGGACAATTTAAAATATTTCTGTGTGTATAAGTCTAGGACCTTTCACAGCTCTGGAGCATTACAACTGAGTCTTCATATATATCAAAGTAGAATTTATGTAGGTATTATGGGTATTTTTCAATCCTAGCATAATGTAGGGTGGCCAGATAAAAATTAAATTTTTTTACAGGAAATAAACAAAAATTATCTGAAAATGCCAATTAGATTGAAAATATAGCCTTTAGACATAAGTGTATGTAAACTCTGTATATTGCATATACTTATGAAAAAATTACATGAAATTTGCATGTATATTGTAGTTATGCAACATTAACAAGAATTTTAAAAATAAAGGTATTGAAATGGGTTATTTTGTTAACAGCTAATATATTTAGTTTCAGACTTAAAGTTTTTTATAAAGAATTATACATTATGATTGACTACATCATTGGTTATTATTGGTATTGTTTACAATTATTGGTTATTTTGTTGTAAAATATGTATACATATGCATGTTATATATATGTATATATATGTATAAATGGGTGCATATATACATTATGCTATGTGTTTTACATTTCATGGTATTGTATTTCATTGAAATGTATTATATATGATATACAATATATAGGCAGCATGTAATATACAAATATTCTATATTCTAGTTGTATATTATAACATCAAATTACATTATATTTTATGTAGGTTATATATCATGCATATGTTATATTTGAATGTAAAAGACTTTAAAAACTATGCAATGTTTTAGTATATATTAGTGATTTTTTTAATATTTTTTTAACCACCAAAATATGGCTTTACCAGTTAAAAAACAAAACAAAACAAACAAACAAACAAACAAAAACCCACAACAAGTTATCACTTATGGAAAATAGTTGTTACAATGTTTTCTGGAAAAATTCTAATACAGTGCTATTTGAAATCTAAATTCAAAACCTTTTTCCAAATTCTATATGTTTTAAAGTTGAAACAAAATTGCAAGTTTTAATTTCTTTTGAAGTTTTAAATTTGAGGTCTTAAAATCCTGACTTCATACCCTTAAGTATTAACAAACAATTATATTTCCCTTTTTCACCAAGTGTTCCAGGTTCCAATTTTCCACCGGTTTTGCCAATTTTGACACTGAGAAGTGTTCGATCATGCATTTGCCCATGCACACCCAATAAAAAAATCCAGACTTCATCTGGGCCAATCTAGATTTGTGACCGGTGGAGAATGACCTGGAATATAATGTGTTACCTCCGATGATTTGTTGACACGGCCCCGTCCTTCATCTCTATGGAGCAACAGTGCCTCCTGGTGGTCACCCAGTAGTTAACGTCAGGCAACTTTTTTTAATTTCCTTTTTTTCCCAGAAGTATTCGATTCCATTTCAGTTGACCTATAGGAAGGTGCTGTCATAATAAAGCTGAGAATCCTGTGTGAATTGTTGCCCTGGAAAGTCGTTTTATTGAGAGTTCATTCAAATACTTTAGATACCTGGAATTAAATATGCACTTATATACTTCGGAAGTAAATAGCTTCATTGGGAAAAGATTATTACTAAAAGTAAACTTCCTGTACCTGTGGTCTTATCCCTCACATGACCCAAACGCTCTTCCTCTCCCCCTGTCCAAGGATACACATATTAAGTGAAATTAAAATTTAGAAAAAAAAGAAAACATAAAAAAAGAAAAAAAACTTAGTTGTGCTGAGTCACTGAGTCTTTAAATATTGTTCATGTGCATTCACTATGTGCAGTGCTTGCAGTGAATGGGAAAGTTCAGTCCCTTGTGAAAATCAATGCTTTCTAAATCATTCTAATTCCTTCCATTTCATTTTCTTCACTAAACGCACACACAAAAGGAAGAGAATAAATGTCTCTCTGTGTTTAAATTCAGTTTCAGACATTTTACTTGATGAAATGTATATTTGCGTAAACATTTCTCACTGGGGATGGCATCTAAATTTGTACTGTAGAACTTGACAGCAGAGCTTTATAACCTTATATTCTACTCATTGATCTCTAGCTGCTATGAACTAAGTTTAGCTTAAGTTGTAAACAGTATAAGGTTCTAAGCCATACATAGAGAGATTCAGTAGTATGAAAAAATACTGGCAAGATACTGTTACTTGTCAATGTGTCTGACCAGCAAAGTGCAGAGCTGAATGAACTTATATCTTCCATGGCAGCATTATAGATTGAAATGAGGTTTTATTTAACAACAAAATACTTTGCTATGTAAGAACAATATGCCTAAAATACTGGAGTGTGTGTATGGGAGGTGAGTAAAATCTAAAGCTGATGATATTCTAGCATATATCATACAGAACAGGTAAAGAAATATGTACTCCTTCAGAAATTCAAATAAACATGGACCTTTGCCGTCAGTGGTTAGGAAAGGAGTATTCAGAGGGCAGAACTAATTTTCCAGGAGTTTCATTATTGATGTGAGCCTCTCTTTTACTATCTTTTTTGTATGATACCAAGTTCTACAACTGCAAGCAGATGGAGACATGCTTGTATCAGAAACCTCAAAGTAGACAGAGAATGACATGCAGCCAAGACTTACACAGCTTAAATCAGGTTTGTTGAAAATTGGAAATCATTGTCAAGGCGCAGATCTAACATACATTCTGAATCTGATGAATATAAAGAAAGGTGGCACTTGTATTGCTCTAGGAAATATGCAGTGGAAAACTTTTACTCTCAAAAAGTATGCAAGACTGCATACTTTTTCATTAAACATAAATGGAGTTAATACATGGACATTCAAAGTCATATGAGTGATTTTGATTTTTATATTTTTCCTCACTAAAACTGCTGTTCCTAACTACACCCAAGTTTACTGTGAGTTCCCACGTATAAATCCTTATATAAATTCATGAATGTTAATAAAAATATTGAATTTAAACTGAAGTTTTGCATAAGCTAATGAATAGATGGATGACATACTAGCTTAGTTTGATTTGAATTTCAGACCTGCAGTTGTTTGCCACATTCCTTTGCCAAAACTCTGACACATATTATGCCGGAGCACTACATATGAAATTCAGATGCTGGAAAGCACAAATATGCTGCTGCTCAGACCATGATTTGTTTTGTTTGATATTGTTCCTCTTTCTGCCAGACTTGTGATTATAAAGACACATTGGTTTTGTTATTAAAAGCTTTCCATGAGACTTTACAACTTTGATATTGAGGTATTTTCTAAAGGAGGAGGTGTCAATGTCTCCAGGTTTCAATTCAAACAAATTCTTCTAAAACGTAAGCCTTCTAATGTCTTTGGCAGCACAGATTCTGTACAGATCCTTTCCCACTTGCTTGTATGAGAGGTTATTCTCGTCTTCCAGGTGCACTGAAGACTCTGTAAAGTGCAGAGATGTGAAATAACTGTGGCAAAGATAACATCTCAATTTTGATAGAGCAGAGAAGATTATTAGGAAGAAATTCTTTACTGTGAGGATTGTAAGACACTGGCACATGTTGCCCAGAGAAGTTGTGACTGCCCCATCCCTGGAAGTGAAGTCAGGTTGGATGGGGCTGTGAGCAACCTGGTCTAGAAGAAGGTGTCCTTGCCCATGGCAGGGGGTTGAAACTAGATGATCTTTAAGGTCTCTTCCAACCCAAAATGTTTTACGATGATTCTATGGTTCAGTGTCCTCAATGTAATTTTTATAAACAGAATGAATTACTGTATTAAAAGGTATTTAGCTGTTTTGATGCAAACAAGTGGAATGGTAGAGTTCCTACCTAATGTGTCAGCCATTAAATGACTCTCAGAGGGGACTTGTGGTTTTCAGTCACTTCTCAGCAGCAGTTTTACCATAGAAGGAATACTGAGAAGAATAATTGCCAGGATTTTCCGAACTCCATCACTGTCTGTAGAATGATTCAAGAAGTTAAAAAAAAAACATTATTAGTTTACAGATAGTGTAAGCTAAATTGTCACAAAAGGGTAGAAGAACATAAGTTTCATTTGCACATAAGACTGGGCCCTTTCTAGTTCAACTGTTCGAAACCACTTGATATTACTGATCATAAACTGGTACTGCACTGCAGATAGGCATTGTCTGTAATTCCATTTTTATTAATTTTTATTGCAAAAAGTGATTATCAATTAAACTCACAAGGTTTAAGAAACATCTGTGTTATAGGCATGACTCCCGTGGTATTACGTATATTATGAGTTAAGAGAGCTTTGTAGAAAATGTGAATGACTTGCAAAAGTATCAAAAATCAACAAAACTCAAGTGGATGGATTTACCAGGGATTTACTTATAAGTATGTGCATAAATACAGGACTGTTTCCTTCAACCTGAGAAAGCTAACAAAAGTTTTTCTATTGATTACAATCTATCTTTAGCTGTGTGAACCATCACTGAGAAAACCAGGTGACACTTCCACTTAAATTTATCTGCAATGCAGAAGAGTGACTAAGAATAAATTCAAATCAACAAGAAGGGATATCTGAAGTTCCCCAAAGAGAAGGGAACAAAGGAGAAAAAAGAAATCATGTCTGCGATTATGGTGAATAACTTATCCTAAGAGATACAAATGAACCATAATAATTCTGACAGTATTTATATTATTTGGCCAGAAAAAAATGTCTGCATCAAAGCCCTAGAAACAAATACAGAGCCAATGTTGCCGCAGAAGGAATTATGGTAACAGTGCAGATACTGTATAGCTGACGTTTTAAGAGTTTAGTTTTCTATTCAGTGCACATGGTGTTCATCTATCTTATGCAGAAAAAAGAGACAGTGATAAGCTAAGCCACTACTTTTAGATGATCTGAGAGAAGACACAGTGACAATTTCCCATCTAATTCTCAGTTGCCATGACACTGTGAGCCCAAAATGTACTATCTATTGCAGCTTATGTACAGGCCAGATTTGCAATAAAAAAGCTTTACACCTTAAAAAGTCTGTCTGTTTCTGAGACACCCAGGTAAGTGGCCAGTTGTCTTTGAAAAATATCTGACCATAAGCATTTTACTGAGAGCAGCTGCAGCATGATCACATCTGTCACTAAGTACAGAAGTTGTTCTCTTGAAAGCCTGCACTTCTAAATTCACCCCAAATTCTTCTAATATGGCTCTGGAGCTTGGAGTTGCAAGCGTCTTGCATCTGATCAGAGTGGAGGAGGAATACAGTCAGTATGTGGTCCTACTGGATAAGATATCTGATGTGAGAGACAGAGAATATATAATGGCATCCAAGTTTGCCTGATATGCTCCCTGCTCAGCTCAAGAGAAGATAAGGAGGGACATTTCAGCCCTGGATTAGGGTACAACCAACCCCTCTGTCGCCTGCAGGTACTTTACCCTACAAATCAAATCTCCCACTGATCTAAATTAGCAAACATACTGTGGTTGTATTGGATTTATGTTAGTTGATTTCATCCAAAAGACTGATATGAAACTTTCTTAAGAAAACACAATTTGCAACTTTTCAACAGATTTAATTGAATCTAAAATTCGTCTTGTTCATGCTATCTACAACCTTTAAACAATCAATGGCTATACAATTTCAGTAATGACTCTTTAAAATTAGAATTATTGAAAAGGCTTACAAGTAGTGATAAACAGAGTAAGATGATATCGATTGGTCAGTGGAAGACATTGATTTGAACTCTAAACATGTATTATGTTAGGCGAGTTGTATCACCATACATCTTTTTGCCATTCACTCTGAGTCACCTATAATCAGGTTCATGGCATTTATTTGATTATGGGTTTAATAAGCTTTTTATAGCTTGAGGAGATTAATGGCTGAGAAAATGCAAAAATCTAAAAAGCATCATGTAGAATGAAGGCACAAGTTTCCACAGGCTCTTTTTGCATTTAGTAGATTGTAAATACTTGTGATTTACTGAAGAAATATGCTTACTATAAAAACATGCTTATACTATGCCTGTAAATGCTCTTTCTCAGTATAAAACATTTCTATATTTTCATATATATAAAACATATATATACATTTATTTCATCTAGATATGATGTTCCATCCTTTAGCCAAATAAGAAATTTTGTACTGACATTTGTGAAACATGTAGAGTATGCATGCCTATGCACATGCTGGATGTGTATACCATTTCATAACTTGAAAATTACTAGAAATCTTCCAGTTTCAGTCAAGAAAACCAGAAAATTATATCTAACCTCTATTTAGAGATATTCTTATTTGATCAAGTGACACAATGACATAAAAAAAAGAACTAAGGAGTCAGGGCTACAGTAATAATAAGGTACTGTTTAAACACAGAAGATGGTGCTCTCTGCATCAATGGTCTTTTCACCAGACAGGTGAAGACACAGAGTGACTAATGCTGCAGCAGAAATGGGTAGATATATTCTTGGACTAACTTTACTTAGTAGGTAAGTAATGAAGGGGAAAACAGGGAAAGTTATGGTAAGAAGATTGCACATAAAGGATGTAACAATGTAGAGAATAAAAAAGAGAATGAAAAGAGACAAGATGAACAAACAGCAAGTCTGCGCAGAATAGAGAAAATCCAGTAAAAATCCAGTAAAACTGCAAAAAGAAGATCAAAAGTTCCTGGCAGACTTAGAATCTTACCCATCATGCCTGCTACAGGAGTCCTTGCTTTGGCTGTGGTTGTTCATCCCTCCTCTCATCAGCATGGATCTGTGTTGCTAATTCTGTACTTGTACTGTGTGCAAGTCTCTTAGCAATGTCAGTGGAAATGTCAAGCATGAAATGTGTTTAATATATGCAACAGATTTGTACTGAGAGGAAAATTTCGCCCCAGTTTTGTCTTCTGGCTTAACAGAGTTCTGACATTAGAAAAACATATGCAAAGCTGGACACTTGCAACAAAGTTCAAGTTGCATCTTTGAAGGAGCTGATTATCATCTTGTACTGACTGTTGAGAGTCAGACTAAATTCTGCTTTATTTAGTGCAATGACACCCAATGGACACATTTCTAACAGGGAGATTGAGCCCTTATGTCTGTCATTTGGCAGGATCTAAAACAGTTTAAAGGCATCACAGTTCTATTTTTTACTGGTCTCAGTAGGAACTGAGCAATTTGCAAAATCCAGAAATTGGATGTAAATATCCAAATGACAGCTGGTGTTTTTGAAAAATGAGGTTACTTATTTAACTTACATAAAAACTGATGGCTGCAAAACTGTTTTGATGTAAGCTCAAAGTTTAACAGAACTGTACTAATAATACCTGGCAGCTCTATGTTTTCCTTTCTTTACACATCCATAAAGGATCATAGGGATGTTTTTACATTTTTCTGTTTTTTTGTACGCCAAATATACACCAGTCTAAATGCAGCATAATTTTGTAATATGCCTGCAACTTTGCATGTGTCCACTGAAAGAAATCCCATTCTGTTACAAAACAATAATTTTTCTTTTAAAAGTTCTCCCTCAGCTGTGTTTCTGGGAAGTGTAGCGAAGTGTTTGTCTTTTGAACTGATTTAGGAACATAACATGCAAAACTTTAATGTTTACACTTGCTACAACAAGATACAGAAGGGGCTGAAGGGCAAAAAAGAAGCTGAACTACAAAGAAAATGTGGACATTAATTTCATATGAAGACATGATTTTTCTCATGAGGCTTCAAATTTTCATGTCAGCTTCATACAGAATTACTGCCAGTAAGAGCTACAAACGCATTAGTGTAAGTTTTATTGTTTGTTAGCATCTCTCACATGTGTACTCACACATTCAGACATGTACAAAAGGAGGAGGATAGCAGGGAATCTGTAGATCCTGATTGTTGTGTTTTCACATCTATGTGTTTGTGTTTCTATTTTGAGAACATTCTTACACTAATTAAGGGGGTTACTCTTTCAAAATCCTGGATGTGAGAGCAATGAATGCCAATGACACTATTTCTGCTCTGGTGGGTAATTGCAATGACTGGACCACAAGATCCTGAGGACAGAAACTAAGGAGGACCAGGTATCTCACAGGAAAACCAAGATGTATCTTGAATGAATGACAGTGGCTCAGAAACTCTAAACAAAACGCTAAAGAAACTCCTCTGAGGGCAGCTGCAGGAAAAGGCACCCAGGAGAGCAGGACCCAAAACCATCCACCCACCCAGGGACTGGGCAGACACCAGATGAGAGGCAGTCAGGAAATGACTTGGTGGGGACTTTCCTCTATGCTCAAGAGCATCTCAGAGCCTCAGCCCTTGACCCCAGGTCTGCCCTGGGTATGGGCTGACCTGACCTAACCCACTGCCCTGAAACTGGTTTTGTCTGAATGTCACCTGGCATGATTCCCTCATGCTCAGCTCTCTGGTGCATGCTGGGACAGTTCCCACCGTGGCAAAGAGGGGAGGGAGGGCATGGACTCCCTGGCCTGCAGGTACTCACTGGTCCATGGTTTGTAGCTGGTGCTGGTCCCTAACCTGCCTATGTACCTATCTGTCTATCTATCTATCTATCTATCTATCTATCTATCTATCTATCATAAAGTAGCTATGCTATTGTTCTTTTACATGGCATTGTTTTCTTTGCCTATCAGTTTTCAAGCAACTTCATATTTACTATAAAAATTACTCTGAATCTCCACATTTACCTGAATGCTGTAAAAAAATAATTATTCATCTGAGCTCTTACTTTGTAAAAGTTCTTACTGGTATTCAGAAGTCATACTTTATTACTTACCTGCTTCAAAAGCTTGACTCATCCAGTCATGGTCTTGAAGCTGCTCTTGATGGTCTGGGTGATCAGTGGTATCCAGAACTTTGGTAAGCCAAGGCAGACTAACATCTGAAACCAGCAAACTGTTGATCCTGCACATGTTATACATAGAAGTTTTAATAAATCTGCTGCTGCCTTTCTAATGTTTGCTAAAATTCTACTCAATATTCAAGGTTTGGCATGTTTTATGATTGCAGTTTGTCATGGAAACCTCCTGTTTCCATGGAATTTTCTCCCAGAATCTAATCTTTTATTTAAATAAAAAATGTTGATATTTATTACATTTGGATTTCTAGATACCTAGAGATTTCATCTGCATTAGTAGGCTTTTTTTCTCTTAGACAATACAGATGCAGACAGCAAGAGATCTACCCATCTGTGATCAAAACATCCAAAAGACAACAGTGTATAAACAGATACAGTGCTCTGTTCTGCAAATAGCCTGAAACAACAGCTCTGGAAGGTGCAATGAGTCCACTTTGTAGCAATGGTGTATTAAGTGTGAAATGGAAAGATGTAATCAAGAAAACTATAAACATTTCACTACTGCTTATGCAGTTTGGATCATAAAGTCAAGATATTAACTCAGACCCTAGCTACAAAAATGTTATCATATGTAGACAAATTTACCACGGGCTGATGTCCAAATGTAAATTACTGTAGGTTAAATGCAGTCAAGAGGGCAGAGTAACAGTTTCTACATGATTTTGTAGCACATTAAGATGTATGGAAAACGTTAAGTAAATTGAATTAAAGCCTTTTAATAACATGTAAATGTAAATGTTTTTAAACGTGTTTGGAAAATAAATCCTTGGGAGATCTGCAAAGCCATAGAATGCCATATTTTCCCTCAATAAATTTTCCTTAATTTTAAAAAATACTGAGTGTTCACAGTAGAATAAACCACAATATGAAGGCTGTTCCTCCCCTTTTTCATCTCTCTTTCTCCATGTGAGTTGTACAGTGGGTTATTTAGCTCTCAGGCTTGATCTATGTGGACTAAAGAGTTAAAGCAGATGAATGTGAACTTGTGTGGATGGAAAAGTCACTTAGCACAAAATGTCCTGTACTGGAGCTTGAATTCAGAATGTGCAAGATTAAGATTGAATGGACTGTGTTCAGCCTAAGTGAGGTCCAAGCAGTGTCTTGGTTCAGATTGAAACACCTGAGGTTTTGCACTGATTGATTGAAACACTAACTAGGTTTATGAACCAGAATTAATCTTCCTCCAACCCTAGCAAACCTCTTTGTTAGTGAAGCTTGCTTTCTATTTTCACAAAAGAGTACAGCTTTAAACAGAAATAACAAACCCCAAGTTGATCCACCACTCTGACAAATCATATAACAATGTAGTCCTGTTGTTGAAAAGTCTTTCATCATCTTGGATGACTTTTCTAATTACTCTGCTATAGTTGCCAAGGCCCTGAGGACACCTGTAAACCTTAATAACCCAGCCCAACCTCACCTGGGACCTCCACCCACACCCTCTGCTTATGGGCCTAGGAACCCTATTTCAGTGTAGGTGGGGGTTTTCTGTGGTTTCCTAAGATGAGTTGTAGGTGTATTGGTCTCTAGCTGTGTCTATGGTTGTGCTGCCTGGGAGCATCTTGGACCTATACTGTAAGTAGCCTGGTTTCAGCCTTCTTTTCTGGTTGGGCCTCTCAGACCTGTGCTGTAGCTCCAGTCTTGCCTCTGGCTTCATTTTATCTTGCTCTTGACTGGACACTCTAGATGGCTCCTGGCCTTTATTTGCTGCTGCCACAACATTGGTGTCCTCCAATACTAGCATCTGATTCTGTGCGACATGCTTATGTACTGTGGGACAGCACTTGGTGGTGATGATACCACCTCTTCTGGGTAACTGTCGTAGTTTAAACCCAGCCAGGCAGCATGTTCACTCACTCACCCCACCCTCCCTTCTTGCCCTCCCCTCTTTCCTCCCTGCTCCCGGAGGGGTGGGGGGGAGGAGAACTGAAGGGATATGACTCCCACGGGTTGAGATAACAACAATCCAGTAACTAAGGTGTAACACAAATCACTATTGCTAACACCAATAATAATAATGACAAGGAAAACAAGGGAAGAGGGTAGGATACCACCTGCTGCAAACGAGCTGACCGGGAAGTTCCCTCTCCTTCCGGGTAACTCCCAGTTACCCCCTGGGCATGACGTGCTATGGTATGGAATACCTCTTTGACCAGTTTGGGTTCTGTCCCTCCTTCCTCCCGGCCCCCCCCCCTCCTCCCCGGCAGAGCATGAGGCTCACAAAGTCCTTGGTCAGGGCAAACATCGCTCAGCAGCAACCAAAAGCATCGGCCTTATCAGCCTTGTTCCTGGGTTAAGTCAAAACACCAGCTACTAAAGAGAAGAAAAACTGACTGCAACTGATGAACCAAGGACAGTAACCTTTAACTCTTGGCTCCCACTTTATTGTGGGACAGTCATGTTCTTTCTGTTTCCTGGAAATTGTAGGAAATGGGGGTGTCAGCTACTATGTTTTTGTTAAGAATGCATGGGGCATCATGCATGCACTGAATTTTGATGAAGGAAGTAGGTACAGGAAGGCATTATTGGGCTGATGAATGGAGTGTTTTGCTGCTCAGCATTACAAACAGGATGACTGTTCTGCTATCTCTGCTGGTAGAGATGCCAAGGAGATCCTGAGTTTGTTTCACACTTAAAGGGCATATTTAGAGATCACTCTTGATATACTCTCAAGTGCCAAAACTTGTCCTAAGTCTTGTTGGGGATTTGCATCTCCACTGAACAGGTTTACAGGATTAGTAATTATGCAATGCAGTCTATTTCTCACCCTGTTTCTGTCATGGCACCATCTACTCTACTAGAGGACTTATCTCAGGATTTGGAGGTGTGACTGCTGTATTTTTACCACTACTGCTTCTTATATGGTAGTTTAGGAGCAGCCATGAGCACTGGCAACCAAAGCTTTGTGTCTGAATACCACCCCATCTCCATACCCTATGTGCAGGAAGCTTGCCTAGGTTTGCCTGGCAAAACAATATGTAAGTATTGAAATTTCTCCTACCGAAGTAATGGTCTGAGGACTGCTGACAGAACAAAAGGAAAACTCGCTGCCGTGGGCAGACACACATTGCGTTTTCTGACCTTCCCAGACAGTAAAGACCTTTAAATGTTTTAACATAATTAACAAACCTTTAAATGTTTTAACATAATTAACAAACACAAAAACCACTTTGCACTTCTTTTGTAGTCTTTCTTTATTGCTACCTTAAGTACTAAAACCAAACATGAGGTTATTTAACCACAAGTCAGGAGAAAAAAAAAACAAACAGATTTTCTTTATAGAAAAAAATTCAACATAAACTTTATGCCTGCAGTTTCATGTCTGAGATATTTCAGTGTGATGATTTGCATCTTAATGGCTTAGTCAAACTATTTTTAAGTTTATATAATTTCTTATTCATCTGAGCTACTTACTGAATATAAAATATCTGTGCAATTCATTATTGCTTCTATACATCTGGAGGAAGATTGGAGTATGGTATGTTTTGGGGCTTTATAGGTCAGTTCTTCACTGGGAAGTGAAGAGTGGTTTTGAATTCTAGATACAGGATTTAAACTTAATTTTTTGTTTGTTTGGTTTTTGGTTCTTTTATCACCTTGTCATCCAATAACGGACTATTTTTTTATATGTATGTCTGTAGAGAAACAAGCTTCAAAGATCACAGGAAATTATTTTAGCAATATCTCAGAAGGTATCAACAGCAATTTTCTATTACTGGAAAGGGTGCTATAAAACAGATTTTTGCCTTATGTCTGTTCTTCTCTGTCAGGGACAATTACATTAGTACTTCTTTATTCTCTAATGTACTCCTTACTGGTTCCATCCTATCACTGGATTCATAAGACTTTGGGAGAGTGTTCTAACAAAATTTGATTTTTTTTTTTTTCTTTTCAAATGAGCACAAGTTCACAGTATCATTAAAAATGGCAAAGGTACAGCATTAGTATTTGTACTGGAAAACCAGGATAACTCAAATAAGCTCAGGATTAATTGTGCTAAATCACTTATCTGTACTAATGGGGATTGTTCACAGAAGTAAAACTGGGCATGTTGTAGGTACCAGGTCTGTTAAGAAAAGGGAGGGGAAGTGTGGTGGTATCTTCATTCAGGAAACTGAAACTCAAACTTTGATTCAGCAAAGTATTTTATTACTTTAGGCCTTTGTCCTGGGTTCATCAGTTGCAGTCAGTTTTTCTTCTCTTTAGTAGCTGGTGTTTTGACTTAACCTGGGAACTAGGCTGATAAGGCCGATGTTTTTGGTTGCTGCTGAGCGATGTTTGCCCTGACCAAGGACTTTGTGAGCCTCATGCTCTGCCGGGGAGGAGGGGGGGGGCCGGGAGGAAGGAGGGACAAAACCCAAACTGGTCAAAGAGGTATTCCATACCATAGCACGTCATGCCCAGGGGGTAACGGGGGGGTGATGCGGAAAGCCTAGTTCTCTCGTGGTGGTTGGAAGAGGTGGTCGGTCAGCACTCGGTTGGTGGGGTGTCGTGAGTTATCTGTTGTGGTTGATGGGATGCTGTATTCTTTTCCTGTATCATTATTATTATTGGTGGTAGCAGCAGTGATTTGTGTT
>NDXB01011773.1:18364-42961 GCA_002631895.1 Agapornis roseicollis
TATCATTATTTGGTGGTAGCAGCAGTGATTTGTGTTATACCTTAGTTACTAAACTGTTCTTATCTCAACCTATGGAAGTTGTATTCTTTTGATTCTCCCCCCATCTCTCTGGAAGCAGGGGAGGGCAAGAAAGGGGGGTTGAGTGAGTGAACGAGCTGCATGGTTGGCTGGGTTTAAACCACGACAGCCTTTCTTACAGCAATTTGATTCATTGTTAGTGGTACTGTTAGGAAATATTTAGGCTAAGACTAGGAACACATTCCCAAATCTATGAAATAATTTTACCACAGTCTTAAAGGAAACCTATTGCAGCCTTAGGAACTCAATTACTGCCTCCTTCCTAATGAATCTAATAGCATGATCTTCAATTAATTACTTTTATGGGTATTTAGATGGCAAAATCTTGGCCTTTTTACATGCATTCTGGCTTCCTAACTCTACACTGATGGCAGGATTACAGATTCCAGTAGACAGATCTATTATTCTTTTTATCTGTGCTGTCTTTCAGCATTTGTACAAGAGTCAGTGTGTTTTCTGTTTCTGACTGAGAGTGATTGCACTAAGCTGTTAAAGTAGATCTAAAGTAAATATAGTGGATATATGCTCTCCTAAGCCTATTGAGACACAACAGAATAACCAAGGAGCTATAAGATTATCTTCTTTTGTTAAGAAATAATTTGATATACTAGTGAATAGGGAGACAATTAAATTGTATTTTAGTTGATCTGGATGTACACAGCTATATTAATGATGCTATTTAATTTTCATTTAAGGTTTGTTAAATAAAACTGTCGTGGTTTGGGGTTTGTGTCTGAGGATTTTGCAACCTAGAAATGAAAGGTGGGAGATAAAGAAACTCATCTCTAACAGAGAAACAATGCTGCTCTTAATGAGCATGATCCAGATGAGGCATAAGTAAATACCTCATGCTATTGGTGGGTGAAATGAGGGCCATTAATGCAAGTTAATAAAGAGATGTTAATTTCTACCTCCTGTATGATTGTATCACTTATTTGAGCAATGTAAGGACCATACATAAACAGCACATCTTTCCAAAGTCAGAAGGGCACCTTTAAATGCTACCATAAACTATCTTACTTTACAACTATTCTTACTTTGTTGGAGTTTGCAACGGACTCCTTTTGAGAAAAATGATACTTAACATATTATGTTGTTGTTTACAGTGAGATTTACTTCATAATATATATATTTAGAAATATATTAGATTTTGTGAGTACTTCTGTCTCAGACTTTCAGTTACTCTCAAAATATTTATATTGTATGTTGAAAGATACTTTTAATAGTGCTTAATAGATTTTGGTGCTATAAAACATTAGTTCTTCCCTTTGACTAGAAAGTATTAAAAACAAAACTGTATTTAGAAATGTAATATCCTCAATTAAAATTAGGCTCATCATAAACATTGGTTTTGGCTTCACAGACGCTTACTGACAAAAGATTCTTTACTGTTTTGTGTCTGAAAAGGTGTGGATTATTAATGAAGATATAACATCTGTATTGAGAAAACCTTTCTGTTCAAGGGCATGTCTTTTTTTATCAAATTAAACTACACTAGTTATTAATAAAATATTTCCTTTGTAAATACAAAACCAAAGCAAAAGCAATGGGTCTTACTCAATCACAACATCTTATGATAATTTTTTTTGTCTTTAACCTTTATCAGCTGTATGTTTTCCTTTTTCTGACAATCCTGGGAACAAAGCACTTGCTTCAGAATGCCCATAGGATCTCAGCCAAGTGCTATGTCTCCCACTTCCCTGTCTCCTCTGGTTGCAGACTTCTTTTGAACCACTTCCTTGCCATCATTGCAAAGTACTGAGCTCTTACCTCTTCTGGGATGTTGGAAGTGCTAACTTGTGCCTGCTGTTGAGAAAAGAGGGTTTTTCCCAACAAAGTCCTGGCTGTGATACCAGAGCGGTTCTGGGTGAGCTGGTGTTTGTGATCCAACACCTGCAGCCATGCCACCTCACTCTCAGGAGGTTAGCCCAGACTTGGGAGGCATGTGTTTCTGGATTTGAGTAACACTATGTTGCCCCTGCATGAAGGAACCTCCTCAGATATCTTCCAAGGTCCACCAGAGATACTGGGGTGGTGCTGCTGGCACATGCTGCTGAGCTGCCAAGGGGGGTGGAGGAGGAGCTTAGTCCAGAAAATAGTGAAATAATGTAATTATAATTCTCATATCAGGGATAGCTAGCCAGTAAAGTAGAACTGTTAGATGTGGTAAAGTTTGGGGTTTCTTTTGCTTTAGTTTTCTTTGTTTTGTTTTGTTTTCCTTTTACTAGCAAAATCTAAGAGGTTTCCATATTCTCTGGCAGTCTGCAGTGATAAATTCTCAGCCTGATTGGTGAGATCATTAAAACCTGCTCATTGTTAATGTACAGAATAAGTAGACATGTAAATTCACCAGGTTAGAAGTGATTAATTGTCTTAGATATTAAATCATGGTTATTCTGCTTAAGGACAATTATTATCTTTAGAACTAGATTTCCTCAAATGGCTGTTTTTATACATCTCTAGCTATATGAAGAGAGTCCTGATGATAAACTAGCAAATGTTTTGTATGAAAGGTTTTATTGCAACTTACAAAAACAAGGTGTTTTATGAAGCGGTTAGTTGTCTTTGTCCAAAAATCAGTAGTTCTATTGATCTAACAAAGTCTGAAATATATTCTCTTAATTATATTCTCTAGCTACAGAATCATTTTGGAAGGGAACTTGAGCGTAAATGTAGATGTACATGAATTTTAAATCTGCTTGCTTTTACTTGCTGAATTTCCATTATTGGACATTTACCAATACATGTTTTGAGATGTCAATGTGAAGGGAGAAAATCTAATGTGTTGTTTACAAGGGTCTGACATTTAAGGGAATGGATATTTAAGAATCCACTTATGAATATAGTATTCTGAAGCTCACAGGCAAGGGTTACTGAATCTGGATCTTGAGCAAACTGAAGTTTGACTGTTGGATCATTAATGTGAAACATACTGCATTACTGATTATGTTGATTGGTGGCTATTACTGAAGTTCATTTTGTTGTCTGATAATGATTGGGTAGTCACTTCAGGGTCAACAAACCCGCAGTAATAAAATGCTAAATGTGGAAATGACCATGGGACATCAATAAAGAAAAGCTGGTTGAATTTTATTGGTAATTATTAATTATTATAGTTTCTGCTTTTTAAAATTTCTCCAATGCAAGCCAGTAAATTTATTTCAGTCTAGTAATTTGTCTATTTTGTGCTTTTGGCATTTTACTTGGGAAGTGAAATACATTTTTCTTAAAGCAAATAATGTTAAAGTGATATGACCCAGTTCTCACAGTTAAGATTTTTATTAGAGGTGAAGGTGTGTGGTGGGGTGAAACTTTATTGAACCTGTGACACTGGTAGCTTAAAAAATGTTTTCACAGAACTAATTTCTATGAGAACATCCTTTCAGGTACTACCAAGTTTCCAGAGGAAAAAAATATAATAGAGGGAATTGAGACAGAACTTGGGTGAAACAGCACCATCTTTTATATATACACCAAAAAAATACCCTCGAAAAACCCAACCACAAATACTACTAAATCATATTGGGAACTCATTCTGGGGCTGTTGAGTTTGTCCTGGGGCTTCCAGTTTGTCTTTTCAATATGTCATAATTCCTGGGGTTGGAAAGGATGGCTGGAAGCTATCCAAGTCATCAAGCAGGGTTATGTAAAGCAGGTTGCCCCAGACCATATCTATTCAAGCGTTGAGTATCTCCAAGGATGGAAATTCCAAAACCTATCTGGGCAACATGTTCCAGTGTTTGGAAAGAAAGAAATTTTTTTTCTTTTTTTTTTTGATATAATTTCCTATATTTCTGTTTGTGCCCATTGTCTTGTAGTAAAACTATGTTGTGGATTAAACCCAGTTTCTACTCCCTCCCCCTCTTTTTTTCCCTCCCCCCCCCAAACAGAGGGGAAGGATACAGCACATCAATGAAGACGAATTACTGAGCAGCCCTTTGTCTGGCTTAGCTTTCTGCTGTGGACATCTAAGACAAGTTCATTTTGAAATAGATAGCTGGTGAGATCTTCTGTGCTCTGTCACCCAAGAATAGCACTTATATGTGTAAAGAAGAGACAGAGAAGCCAGTTCCTGAAAAGCATTAATTTTGTGCCTGTCCTTCCATACACTCTTGATTNAGATAACAACAGTCCAGTAACTAAGATATAACACAAATCACTATTGCTATCACCAATAATAATAACGATAAGGAAATAACAAGAGAAGAGGGTATGATACCACCTGCCAAAAACAAGCCCAACTGGGAAGTGATGTGTCCTTCTGGGTAACTCTCAGTTACATCCTGGGCATGACGTGCTATGGTATGGAATACCTCTTTGGTCAGTTTGGGTCAGGTGTCCTGTCCCTGCTTCCTCCTGGCCTCCCCTCCTCCCTGGCAGATCATGAGGCTCACAAAGTCCTTGGTCAGAATAAACATTACATAGCAACAACTAAAAACATTGGTGTTGTCAGTTTTTTTCCCAGGTTAAGTCAAAACACAGTGCTGCACCAGCTACTAAGGAGGGGAAAAACTGACTGCTATTGCTGAACCCAGGACAAACTAATAGTGAAATTGATGCAGAAAACAGTAAAAATGTTATTTTAGCAGTGTCATAGTCTATTCTTTTTCTTTCAAGAGATTGAATGAAAATTGAAGTGTAAATTGAAACTTGTTAAGAATGATTTCAGCATGGAGCACATAGTTCTGTGTTTCAGGAAAATATCCACTTGCAGGAGCATTACTGTAACACTTCTCAGAGTCCCACAGTCACTGCAGTAAAATAAATGCCTTTTCTTGATGATTATTTTAGAGTCCACTGTCGTGCTTTAAGCTCTGCTGGTAACTTCAATTGTGACATCCACTCATGGCATAGGTTTTAAATAAATAAAGGTGTTTTAGTCAAATTTATAAGAAAATACCTTTCACATCCTGGAAATGCCAGCTTTCAAGTGCCCTGTGGATTGATAACATTTTATTTTAGAGACATATTTGTACATGGACTTTAACCTAACATGCCAGAGCAGGACAAGATCTGCAGTAACTATACAATCTGTGAAAGCTTGAGAGAACAAATATTTACTGCATATGATTTATGACAGAAGTGTGATGTTTATTTTAAATTTATTTGGTTATAAACTATGTGTTTATTTAAGTAACTAAGTTCTACTGTAAATTAAGTAATTATTTAAGCATATTCCTTCTTAAGAAAACTGGCAGTGTTTCTTCCCCCAGAGTTGACTTTCTCTGTTCTGCCACCTGTTGCAGTCTCCACTGTAGTCATACCTGTTGGTTCAGAAGCACTTCTACTTCATTCTGTTGGCTTTGTATCCCACACAAATTAAACTGCTATTCAGGTGAGCCATGCAGACCATGTAACTTGTGGGTCCCTGAGGCTCAGCCTCCTTACTTCTCTTGGTGCGAGAGCAGAACAGACAGATTTATAAGGAAGTAGCATAGGTCCTGTCAGAACTTTTCTCCCAACCAGTGAAACCCCATTTTGGAGATACACAGCACAACTGGGGTTCTGTGTAACCTGCTTTAGGGGGCCCTGCCTTGACAAGGGGGTTAGACTTAGATGATCTCCAGAGGTCCCTTCCAACCTTAAGTGTACCTGTACTGGATAAAGAAAATTGTTTCTCTAATTTTGGAAAATTTAGTATGGGTATCATTGTTACCCGCACTTCACCAGGGTCATCATAGCTGATCTGGCACTGTATGTGTTGTACAGCTCTTGCTCAAATTCAGTAAGCCTGGAACCTCTAGAGATAAGGTTGTGCATGTGTATAGTAGCTCCATGGCATGTTCAAAGCCACACCAGGCTTACTGCCTTTGTGGAGTTAGATCAAAGGCAGTGCTGTGCCCTATGCCTCCATGGCAAAGCATTTTCAAGGAACCTCCATGCCATGACACTGGAAAAAATCTGAAATATACTCCCAGCAAGAAATAACCCAACTGCAAGATGACAATTGGAATAACTCTTGACTTGAATTTTGTTGTTGAGGAAAGCCCAGGCTCAACAGGGTGTTAAGATTTTATGAGTTCAGTTTGCATAATGAGGTACAGCAAAGGTGACAGCATGCTCAGTGCAGAGTGTGTGTTAGATTTTGAGTTATGCATGGCCAGAAACAACAATCACTTCCTTTTAATAAGAATTATTACTTATAAATCATGTTAGTGGAACACCACCATTAATGTAAAATGATGAGCAGATAAAGCAGACGCTAATTCATCTGCCTCCCACCTCTCATCCTGCTGATGCTTACACAGCCCTTTAGCTTTGGTCCTGTGGTAGATGACACATGGTTTATTGCTTTATTCTTCACTTAGATTCCACAGCCTGACCCATGCTACTGTAACAGGGCACAGCTGGTCCAGGGTAAGCAATGGCCTGTGGCACTCAGTGAGGCTCAGGTAGCACAGACCAGTGAGCTCAACAGTCTTTGCAATATTTGGTATTGCTGAGGAGGGGCCCAAGTGAAGGAGACCATGCCCTTGGGAGAAGGCAGGATCATGAGAGGGTCCAAGGCACAGCTCCTGGATAGCATCACTAATAACATGCATCTGAGAGACTGTAAATGTGTGGGGTATAATTGTGACCTTAGTGATGGAGTATGCCTGTTTGATTGGGAATTGCACTTTTAAGATATGGCAAAAATGCCTTAAATCATGGAAGCATCAGGGACTTCGAAAAGGCATCTTAAGATTTTATCTTGTCCTAAAAGTGACTAAATCAATTAAATGTTAGGAGGTAAAGCATTCAATAACTTGAAATCCTTCTTTTCACCAAAAGCCAATTGTATATAAAACAACTATTACAGGGTTGCAGCTCCTTGCTGCAACTGTTGCTATGCCATGAATACCTTTAAGAAGTTGTACAGCTTGAATTTCACATAGTATGCTTATTTTTGCAAGTAAAATTTTGTTGCTTAAATGCTCAGTAGGGAAAGAAAAAAAACAAAGGGGGCTGTTCTATCTAGTAAATGCTTCTGTAAATATAGTCACGATATTCCCTGATATGACTTCAGGATAAAGTAATAATTGTGCCATTGTGTATGTTTATAAGGTTAATGTATTTCTGAACCCATGTAATCTTGGAGCAGCAGTAACTGTTTATATTTTTGTTGAGGAATGGGTAAGAGGTTTTCATTTCTGCCTTGATTATTTGATTTATCCAAGGATGGACTTCAGTGTTGGTTTTAAATCAGTATTTGATTTTTTCTGGGTTTATGTGTATCTATGGTAGTCTGACCCTGCCTTGCACCCCCAGTATCTCTTCTTGATTGGAAAAAAACAGTGGTGATATGCTGCAGTAAGATTATTATCACTCACCAGTTTTATGGCACATTTTCTGACAGCTTTCCTCACCACAAAGTGAAGAGGAAACTAGGTCCTGAAGGGACTGCACAGAGCTAGTACCTGTCATAAGGAACTAACATTCCTAAATTGCTGTAGTAAGAACTTAGTGTTCTTAGGCCCTAAACAGAATGATCATCTCATGATAATCTTCCTTTCTGGTGAGGGTTTATAAAATTACTGTTACCGGGTGAAGATGTTTAAAGTTGTTTTTTATTTTGAAGATGGAGCTGCAATTCTAATTGCCTGAGTAGTGTGGCTCTTCTCCTTTGTAAACTTATCTGTATCTTTGTATATATATATACGTAAAAGAAGATCCATACATGTATCCTATCTGTATCTACATATACATAGGAATATATGTATATATATTACTTTATATTGTTAGTCTAATATATTACTCATATATATTCCTGTATATAAAGTAACCCTCCAAAATTATTTTACAATAAGAACAGTATTTAGTTATTCCTGTTGAATCACATCATTTGAGCCGCAAATCTTTCTGTCTATATTTAATGATACAATATACTAGATTTAATTTAAACTTTGGAAAATAAAAATTCTACCTTGGCAAACTATGACTGTTATGAATTACACTGAGGAATAACATACTTAGCAGAAAAATAACTATGAAAAATCCACTGAATTTCTAATGAGAAAAAATCAGCAGTACAAGTTCATTAATAATGATCATTACAGAAGGAAAGGGGAGTTCAGACATCTGGATTAATATTTAAAATAGTAACAAGAATGATTTCGTAATGGAATAGAAGTCATACAAACACCTGTGCTCATAAATACAGTAGATAGATGCAAGAACAGTTGCTAGAATTAACATATCAAATGATTTAGTCTTGTGGAAAAAGAAAAATAATTGAATCTTTGTCTGGCTTTGATAGCTTTTATTTTCATGGCTCCTCCTCCATTCCCCTTTCTTTGTCCACCCAAGTTTAAAAGCTCTTAAAGTAGAAAATACAGGTCTGAACTGATTCGGTTCCTAATGTGGCCTGACTTCACTGTGTTTTCTAATTTTCCTTACCACTGCCAGGGTTCACTCAGTTTTGAGCAGGGCATAGTATACCACTTGTTTTTTTCTCTTGATTTTCCTCATGATCCTTTCTGGTGCTTGGCAGCAGGTGTCACTCTCTGTGTAAGCTAAGAGATCAAGTAGAGGTAAAGAAAGGGATTTTCTGTTCAGGGGGCGATTTAGCTTCAGAACTTCACAAGTAATGTTAGCATATAGCAGCAATGAAACATCACGTACGAGGCAAGGACAAAATAAAATACAAAGTCATGAAATATGTGGTGCCGTTTCTTGAAAAACCTTCAAATGATAATGCACGGCATTATAATCCTATGAGTTTAATTTCTGAATTCAGTTGTTACTTGAAGTGGAATTGCCAACATATGTTTTTGTATCTTATTGCTACTGAAAGACTAAATGCTGCAGGAAGTTACTTAGTTTGACATCAAAATGAAAAGAAGTAACAATATTTCAGTATATTTGACTAAAACCACATAAAAAAAAAAAGTTTTCTTTAGTGTGTCCCTCATTTGTGTGCTTTTTACACAATAGAATCATTACCTTTTATATAGTTATTTTAAAAATAATTTTAGTCTTTGGTAAAAAGAGCCTTCAGTCTCATATTGTTTAGCAATTTTATAGTAAAAAGAAAGCAACTTCAAATAGCTTATTTGAAAGATATGGGAGTATTGGTTTTTTTCTTAGCTTGACTTAAATACTGAAGCTATAATAAAGCTTCCTTAGCTCTGATCGTTATCACAGTGAAAAAAATAGTGTTGTTAATGGCAGAGTAATGGAGATTCTCAGTGTAGTTTACAAAGAAATCTGCATAGATTTAAACCAAGCAGCTTCCTAAGCACAGCTTGTTTTTCCTTTTTTTTCTGATGAAAAAATGTTGCTGTTGGAACACAGAAGACAGGCAGGCTTGTCCTCTTAAATTTATGATTAATAAGAATTTAGAGCTCCTTAAAGACATTATTCTGGCTTAGTAGAAGCCTTTGGTCTAAAGGCATACTCATACAATGTTTAATTTCTAAGTGTGTTTTGCTCTTGAGTAAGAGCAACTGGGATAACTCTGTTCCAAGCCTAGGTCATTTAATTATATGGTAGAAATACAATGTAGTGTAATCCCAGTGCTCCCTTCTGTGCGTGAGGAATGACTTCTCCCTCTTTCCATATTTTGAAACAGAAATGATACTTTTTTTGTTTGTTTGTTTGTTTTGTTTTGTTTGGGTTTTGGTTTTGGTTTTGTTTTTAATCTTCTACTAATCTGGAATTTTGAATCTGTTTATTTTAAAAATCACTTCTCTGACAGCAGAGATCATTTTCAGGAATCTTTTGTTCGTTTCTCACTGAACCATGATAATATGGAATAGTTTCTAAAGGAAAATGAATTCAGATGTCTTCAAAATACTGCTTCACATAAATTGGCAGGTAGCCTAGAATTACACTGGTGGCTTGTACAGAATTCTGCTGTTGAAGAGAATTGTTCAGCAATTTTTTTTCAGTATAGCAGGGAAATATTGCACTGTCCTTTCTCTGCTTCCTTTTCTGCAAAGGTTTGCACCCGAGTGAAAACAGGCTTCACCTTGTAGAGATATGTTATGAGTACATATGGTTTGTTTAAGTGATCTGTGAAACTGTATTCAGTTCAGCAGCACATTAGGAAATCTGTATTGTTTGGGGAATATAAAGAGTCAGAATTGTTTTCTGGATAACTTTATCCTACCTGTATGACAGCTTTGTCTATTTCTGGTGTGATTTTTTTTCCCCACACACATTTTTCTCCACTCCCACTTATGTTTTTCATCAGAGAAGATTTTTACTGTTTAATTGTATATGGTTTCTTAAGTTCAGCTCAGTAGTGAGTGTGGCACCAGCAGAAGATGATGAATGGGAAATTTTCTTCCATAGCACATGCAAAGCAGACAGCTGCATGATTTACTTTCATTGTACAGAAGAATGGCAATAGTTTAGAGGATGAGAGAGTCTAAACACTCCAACTCTGTGGTTGGTTTTTACTGCTGGAGTTTTATTCCTGAGTTCTTCAGAATAAAAGCAGTAAGGTGTGCATGTGCTTAAGGTCACTGACAACTGCAAATGAGGAGCTGTGGTATAATTGCCTGCCAAAGAAGCTGTTTATATGAGTCGAGATGTTTTGCTCCCTGTATAACACAGGGCAGAGCTGTCTCAGGAATCTAAGAAGTCCTTATACCAAGAAGGTATAGCCAATGGTAAGTGTGAATCATAAAATCTTATCTAAGGTGAGACTGATTGACCTGCAGCTCCCTGTGTCAACTTTTTTTCCCCTTTTAAAAATGAGGGTTATATTTCTTCTTTTCCAGTTAGCAGAAACTTCAGCTGACCACCACAACTTTTCAAATATAGTAGAATCATAGAACCATAGAATAGTTAGGCTTGGAAAGGACCTTAAGATCATCTAGTTCCAACCTTCCCTCCATGGGCAGGGACACCTCCCACTAAACTATGCCGCCCAAGGCTCTGTCCAACCTGGCCTTGAACACCACCAGGGATGGAGCATTCACAACATCTCTGGGCAACCCATTCCAGTGCCTCACCACCCTTACAGTAAACAATTTTTTCCTTATATCCTATCTAAACTTCCCCTGTTTAAGTTTTAACCCAGAATAGATACTGGCTTGGCAATATCATCTGTCAGTTCCCTCAAGACCCGCACATGCACCTTGTTGGGTTACATGGACTTGTGCACCTTCAGGTTCTTTAGATGACTTAGATGATCTCCAGTCTCATATTCTGCTACAGCTTTCTGTGACATAAGGCAGTGTGGCTGGTGCTCTTGCTAGTGAAGACCAAAAAAAGTCATTGAGTACCTTCAACTTCTCCATGTCCCAGGTGAACAGGTCTTTTTGCTTCCAGAAGGGGTCTTGTTTCTTTTATACACCTGTATATAGAAGTTTTTCATAAAACTTATTTTACAAATAATTTTTTTAAAAAAAATTCATGAAAATGTTTTTATGGAAAATTAAATTTTCTTTTAAAATACTCTCTTGTATAAAATAGACATGTCTTTATATGCTAGTATTGTAATTTTCAGTTTCTTTCAGTGATACTGCTGCTTCCTGTGGCACTTACTACTGGCAGCACAAAAATTCCCCAGATTGATATAGTATTAAAAAATGCAAAAGTTTAGTTTATAATTTTAATTGACTGCCCTAAGGCATGTTTATTGCTCTTTCCTTTTTGATCCACCCTTCAGTGAGAAAAGAGAAAAAACCCAAGCCTAATTTTGTTCAATTTTTTCTGTATTGTCAACACACGCTAAATATTGGGAGGCAGCATAAATTGAAATATTAAAATTGCATGCTTTAAATGGGATCATTGTATTCATTTTTTTTTTCTTCAACAGATTTCATAAATGTTTGTTTTCCATTTAATTCAGGTTATGCTAAAGAAACCATACTAATATGACCTGGGAGATCACTTCCTAGTTTCAAGAAAATAGTGAAAGGTGAATGAAAGGCACAAGTACTAAGTCCTCTTCTTTATCTTCACAGCTCAGTTTAGTAAACAAATTATTTCCCTTCAATGATCTTGTAGTGTGATTAAACCCATTTTCTTTCTTCTATAAGACAGAAGTGATTATTGAATGGTTTTGTTTCCTGAAGCAAAGTAATTTTCTGCATGACCAGTGGTAATGTAATGTGGGAGATTTTATTAAGGGATAATTATTTTTAAAATTAAACTTTAAACAGAGTGCAGATTGTAATAATACAGCAGAGAAGTTCATAAGATTGTTGAGCTCATTTTAAAACTGTTAACATTGCAATGCACTCTTTCATGATTCAAAGTAGCACAGCATTGTCAGAACAACAAAGATTTTACTACTTTTTCTTTCCTTCTTATCCCCCACTTTATCCAAAGCTTCCTAAATCTAAATATTGTTGGAAGTTGTCCTGGTTTTAGCTGTAATAGTTAATTTTCCTCCTAGTGGCTGGTATAGTGCTGATAACACATAGATGTTCTCAGCTGTTGCTAAAGTACTGCTTGCCCTCATCAAGGACTTCTCAGTCCCATGTTCTGCCAGTGAAGAGGGGCACAACAAACTGGGAGGGAGCAGAGACAGGACATCTGACCTAAACTAGCCAAAGGGGTGTTCCATACAACAGCATGTCATGTGCAGTATATAAACTGAGGGGACTTACCCAGAAGGGGTGGGTTACTGCTTGTGTCAGGCTGGATATTGGTCAGTGGGTGGTGAGCAATTTTGTGCATCACTTATGTTTCCTGAGCTTTCATTTCTTCTCTTGTTGTTTCCTATTATTATTATTATTATTATTATTATTATTATTATTATTATTATTATTATTATTATTATTATTATTATTATTACTGCTGGTATTCTTTCTATTATCACTATATTTTATTTTTAGTTATTAAACTGTCAACCCATGGGGTTTACATTTGGTTCTTCTCATCCCACCCTGGGGAGGGGTTGAAGATGAGGGGTTGAGCAAATGGCTATGTGGTGCTGAGTTACTGGCTGGGTCTAAATCATGATGTAAATTGGGGTTTTTTGATTTTTTTTTTGGGGGGGGGGGTTGTTTTTTTTTTTTTTTTTTTTTTACCAAAATTTTGCATTTCTGTTTATTTTAAGCAGAAGTTGATGTCAGCAAATATGTGTATGTTTCACACTAATTTCCATTAAGATTTCACTAAGACACAAATACAATCACAAATATAAATATAATAATATAACATAACACAATATTATATATTATATAANTATTTTTTATTTTTTTTTAATAGAATGCTAGAATGGTGTGAATGTCAGAAAACAAAATGCTCAAGGTCCAGCCAACTTTCTCATTTAAGAACATTGAGGCTTTGATTATATACTTAAAGATTATCATCATTTTGCACAGAGAAGCCCAAGGCTGTAGAGTAGACATGCAGGCACTGCCAAGATCTCAGCCTGGCCATGTATATTTTCTCAAAGGATGGAGCAATTTGTTTTTGGTTTGGTTTTTATTTGTGTGTTTTGGTTTGTTGGTTTTTTTTGTTTCCTCTCTGTGTGAGGGTGGTGCAAATGCGCTACAATTATAATTAGGTCTTTAGCATGATTTTTGACACCTGTGGTGACATCAGTGCTATCAAAATTTCAGTCATTTTGTACATTCAGTAATTTCCAAAATATACTTAAAATATGCCCAGTTACTTTTTATTAGAAATGGAGAAAAAGCAACAAGACATCTTTGATGGAAAAATGTAATCTTTTCCAATTTTGTGAGCATGTTCCAAAGCATGAGTCTACTGCAGTGTAACCTTCCCTCCTCTGGTTATTTAAGATTTGGCAACTTTTACCACATAAAAGAAATCCTGTAAACAGAATATACACAGCTGAAGAGTAAAAGCAATTATTTACTGGCTAATGCACAGAGCAGATTGTCAGAACTAATGAGTTCCTAGGGCTCAGCCTAGTTAATGTGCCCATTAATATGCTCATAATGAGACTTTGCTGGCCAGCCAGTCTTAGCTTAGAAGGCATTGGCTTGTACTGCTCCAGTACTCAATGTCAGTCAACACTGACACTGTTTTACTGTGTTTCAGTTTCCTGGTATGTATTTCTGTTTTCTTGTCATTGTCCCCTCTTTCATAGCTCTAGTTTTCCTTTTGAATCCTTGAGCTGCTACTATCTCATCTCTGTCTTTGTTTTGCTTTCCTTACCTTGCATAACTCTAGCTTATGTACTTTCTTATATATTTGTTTTCAAAACCTAAGTTTCAGTGGTAAATCTGGTCCAAGGTCATGCAGCTTGATGCATCAGATGTAAACATTGGATTGCAGACAGGTGAACTGTTAGGCTAAACGATATATAAGGATTCAGAAAAAAAAGATCAGTGGAAGTATTTAATATGTGCAGCAAGATCATTTCTCTTGGCTCTATTATTAAAAAAAATGATGGAATGGCTGTAATATCTCAAAAACTCAGCATATAGCAGAAGCTACTCATGGAATACTAAGGATTGAATTCTAGAAACCTAATGTCTAGTTAGAACTCCTGTCAGACAGCCATAATCCGTGGTGCTAGAAATAATTAAAGCCTGTTTTGAGGCTCACCTCTTGGTGTATGTTTTCATTTGATTCAGGTCTGTATGACAGCTGCCAGATTGGTCAGTACACTACCAATTTGGCTGGGGGTACTGACATATGTGAGCTTTTACAGATTTAGCTGAAGATCTAGGGCCAGTGACAGACCTGTTCTGGTACAGATTTCATACTGGGAAGAAAGCCTTAAAATCTAGTCATAAAACCACCGAGTAATTTAAGGACAGAATTTGCTACTGATTTCACATTATCTTGAGTTTATAAAGGTGGAATGGCTACTACTTCTGATTATTCATGCTAAAATGCAGAGTAACTGCAATGGAACTTTGAACCCTTGAGCAGTTCATTTAGACAGAAAAGCATTTAACAGAGCATGGAGAATCCAAATCTTGCAAGAATCCCTTGGAATTTAAGGCTACAGTCATGAGGAAGCTCAATTAAAATATTGGGAGATATGGTTTTAAAATAAAAGTTACTTGGCCAGGTTTAACAATAGGAAACCAATATTTAATTCATGCTTTATTAGATTCTTTCAGATGAGTAACCCTGTTTTAATTCTATTTTGTTATTTTCCTTTGTTTCCCATAGGCAAATCAGAAATTTTGGAATTTGACAAATAAGAACATATTCCACTGGAATTTGTTTGTGAAACAACAGAGCAAAACATCATAATGATTTTGTCAAGACTGGTGTAATTTGAGACAGAGAAACTAGTCAGTAAATGTCTTTACATATGGGACTCTGCACAAATGATTAGGTTGAGAGAACTGAAGTAAGGCACAGCATGCAATTAGCCAACCAGGAGATGAGAATGTCTAATTTTTAAGACTGATGCAGATTGGCTCTACATCAGTCTCGTGTGTGCTGGGTTGGTTGACAGCGCTTCACAGAAACATGTTTTAAGTGAATGCATTTCTTAAACCCAGGCAAGATTTTTTTCTTTTCTTTTGCTGCCTTTAAAAGAACCAAAACAAAACAAACCCCAACAAAACCACAACAAAGATACAAAAAAAAAAAAAAACCCAACAAACCCAAACCAAAACACCCCCTCCCCTCCCCCCCCCTTCCTGGAAAAAAAAAAAAAAAAATTAAAAAAAAAAAAAAACCCAACAAACCCAAACCAAAACACCCCCTCCCCTCCCCCCCCCTTCCTGGAAAAAAAAAAAAAAAAAAAGAAGAAGAATTAGTAAAAAAAAGAACTCGTACTTCAGACTTCTCATTAATCCAGCTATTGATAAGAATGAATATAGCAGCTTCTAAATGAGACCTTACATCATGAAGAATACTAACCATTACTTATGCCATGTACTGTTTAAAATGGTTATTAACCATAACATTAACTAAAAACCAACCACATAACACCTCTGCCCACAATTACTATAACTTTTAATGAAGTTGTTAACTTTAATTCACATTGTAAAATTTTCTAAGTTGGAAATGCTGACAATTTAGTGGATATATGTACCTATCTCTAAATGACTATTTTAGAATAGTTACATATGATGATGGAACATCTGCGGTATGAAAGCAGGACTGGATATTGTGTTTATGGAAATGGTACATTTAATATATTAGTCAGAAGTTTAAATCAAGCTTTTATTTCCTGTCAGAGCTTGAAGGTAATATGGAGAAAAAATAGCATCTTTCCCTGACAAATGAGTTAAACATAACCTGTAAAAGGCAAATTGAAAAAAAAAATATTTCCCCTGTTTTTGGTTGTTGCCAGATCATGTAGAGTGAAAAAATTTCAGAGTCCCAAACAGCTGCCTGATTTTTTTTATATATTTATTTTTATGAAATTGTATCAAAACCATTCCAGTCTCATATTTTTAAAAGTATTGGTCTGTTTGTTTCCTCAAACTTTGAACTGGACATTTTTATTATATGGAATTAAGAAATGAAATTCTTTTATGAATTTTAGGTCACTCTCGGTTCACAGCTGTCTTTTATTACAGTTTTTTATTTGCATCTGATACAAGATTCTCCAAATAGGAGAAGGAGGAGTAGTAATAATAATATTTTATGTTTTCCTGAGTAAATAAAAGGTATGCAGTGGAAACATAAGAATTTTAAATTATGCCAGATTCTGTACTGCAAAGAATATCAATATGTGTATTTTTTGAGTCTTACAGTTGATGTATAATATTGGGAGCCTATAGCATATTTAAAGCTTTTAATGGAAGCACAGAAAATATTTACTTAAATTAAGGTGTTACTGAAGACTAATAATCAGTATCACAATAAGAGGTAGTGTAATGGTTTCTTACAGGATTATCTGTTCTAAACTTTAGTCATGCAACAGAATCACACACGTTATCCCAGTATTTTAATATATTACAAACCACTACATTTTTCCAATTTATATTTCATAATTTTGTAGTGAAGAAATGCAAAGCATTCCCTTAGTATTCTGCTCCAGAACTTCACGCCCTTAGCAGTATCTTCATATGACCACAGATGGGCTGTGCCAGACCCATTTGTAGCTAGTCCATATTTTGTACCTGAAACTAGCCAGCACAATTTCAAAATAACCACTAAAGACTTCAAAACAGGCAGGTGTGTGATAGTAGTGTCACAGCCACATGACATCTTATTTTAACATTTGCTAATTGGAGATAAAATGATAGAAAATGCAATGTAAAGTATAACAACCTTTCTAGTGGTTTTGTGACCAAGTTCTCTGATAATTCTGGTTGTAAGTAGTTGAACCTGTTTGCAGCAGTCCCCTTACCCCAGTATTGGGGAGAATATAAGCATGTTGGAGTTTTCTTCCAGAATTTAAAGTACCAGTATAAAACAGGGGACAGCACTTTGATGCAACCAATCTGAACAAAACAACAAATTATTTGTTTCATTTTCGCAAGTTCTATACGGAGAGAAAGTCCATTTGAAAGTTTAATGGAAGTATTAGTGCTTAAGTGATAATATGCAGCAGAAATACGTAGAAGGAAAACGTGGAAATCACTCAGTAAGTGTCAAAACTATAATTTGTCCCTTCCTCTTGATAATTGCATATAGTTTATCTACTCCACTGCTCTTATGCAGTATAAAGAACAAAAGTTCAGGGCATAACAGATTAGTGACACATTTGTAACAATATAAATGAGGAGGTTAGGAAATTTACATTACTGTAAGCTACAAGATGGATTAATGTAATTTCTGTTTGGAGCCTCAGATTTAATTCATTAGTTTTTCTAAGAGAAAATGCATTATTGGGAACATGTTTTGAGAGAGTTTTGGGGTATGGTTATTTTAGGAGTGTATAATTGGAGACATTTATTATAAATAAAGCTTAATTCCTTAAAATGTTGAAGAGTTTCCTAATGCAATATAGCTTTTCTTTGATAACAAGATGAAGTAATGTCAGTACCGTGTCTAGGTATTGGAATATATGTGAAACAGAAGTATGGAAGTATAGGTTATAAAAGTTACAAAGCTCTTAAACTACATTTTATTTCCTTCATTATATTTACATCATTACTTTGATGGCTTTTCTGAAACTTTGATTTGAATGTTTTATGTCTTAATCTTCTAAAATTATCAAATTAAATAAAAAACTCAAAAACCCCCAAATCAATAATGTACAATAAAACAGTCACAGCACATTGTTGATACACAGCTGTATGATAAGTCCCAATCCAGCAGAGGATTTAAGAACAGATTTAAGTAACTTTCTAAATAGGAATAGATTTATATATGTGTGTAAATGTTATTTTCTCTCTTGATCTTCTAGTATACAGACCTGAATACTATTACTTCAAGTGTTTTGACAGTCTTAATGGTGATATTCTTATGTAGCAAGAAGCACCAGAAATGAGGAAAAAATATAGTTCAGTGCTGTAAGAATTAGTTCCTTTAACATAGGTATGCAGCTAAAATAGTGAAAGGGTACTTAATTTAGGGAATTCATACCTGTGTAAAAGATAAGAAGTAAAATAACCTATCTGTGAGGAGAAATGGGCCCTTTCTTGGCTTCTTTACTATTGTCTTTACCTTCCAGACCACAGCACTGTGCAGCCCTTGCCATAGTAATTGCCTCTTGAAGGCAGTTCTAGTAGTTTAAGCCCACTTATATAAATACGAATGTTGTCTGCCAGAAGGGTGATTCTATGATTTCTGTGCTTTTATCAAATTGAAAGGTTCAACAATGTAGTCAGACCATTATAACATATGACAGGCAAGGTCAAGAAGTCATACAGTATTTCACCAGAGATAAATGTACAAATTAGTTTGTAAAGCTTTCCTCTTTCCTTCTGAGGAAAAGTTGAAACAACAGAAGTAGAGGTGAGATAGAGAAAGTGAATACTTATGCAACGTTGGATTCATTGTGTTATGTCCACAGGCAGAGAGTGAGGAAAATAAAATACTAGAAAAATATTTTTCATTGCCAAGATCTTGAGGTATTACAGCTATATGCATTTCTTACTTGTGAGTAGATTAATAATAACCTTTTAATGATACATGGATATAGGTAACCAGATTTCTGAATGCCACTGAGTGTGTGTACCTTTCCATGTAACCTTTAAAAAATCTAGATAGGTTTGGTTTGGTGGAGATTTTTTATTTGTTGGTTGTATTTTTGGTGGTGTTTTGTGGGTTTTTTTTTCCTGTTTTTTGTGGGTTTGGGTTTGTTTTTTTGGGGGGCAGTGGGAGTTGGGAATTTTAGTTTGGTTGGTTTTTTTTGTTGGGGTTGCGTTTTTTTTCCATTAAAATGACAGATACTTGTAGTTACTTTTGATACACAAAAACATCTAGAAAGAACTGTAAAAGGAACATGCGTGCAATCATATACAAAAAGCCTAAATGGAAATTAATGGTTTAGTGTACTTTTTTGTTTGGTTTTGGTTATTTGATTTTTTTCCCCTAGATGAAATGCTAGAAGATTTTCTTCTAAGTTTACCTTAAGTAAAAACAGTAGAAAAAGTCTTTTGGATTATTATGTTGTATATTTACAATGGTATTTTTCTTTTTCTCCTTTCCCTGTGTTACTAAAATGAACAGATAACAACAAAAAAATCCCACAACTGTAAGCACCCAGGTGTTTTAAAATTCTAAAGCTTTTTTTCACAATCTAAATAAAAAATACTCTAAAATATTGTCTGTGTTTATGTTTTATTGCAACCTTTCAACAAGCAGGGGAGTTGCGCAATCTAAAGTATCTGTATAAATCTCTGGTTCTGCTGGCAGTTTTAGGAAGAGATGCTGGTCACAGGAAAGATAGAATATAAAACTTTTCTATAATTTGGACAGAAATAAAATGAGATCTTATGCTGGTGGCTTGTAGGTCCGATCATAAATGACAGTTTCTGAAGAAGTAATGTAAGGGAAGGCAAGACCTTGTCATATATTGTAAATATCTTTCCAGATTTATCTCAATCATTGTTAAGAAGTTCACTGAAAAGTGGAATCCCAGACAACATCCTGGGAGGGAGGATACTACTTTTGTGATGAAGATTTACTCAAAATGGCAGTGGTTTATCACTGTAGAGATCTTAGCTTATTTCTCTCTACCTATTTGCCTTCAAAAGGAAAAGAAGTAGATCCAGCAATGCCTTTGGCAAAGGGTGCAGCACTTCTGCAACACTTCATCTGAAAGGGAGTTGCTAAGTGTGTGAGAGAAAGAAAAGGGTAAGGGAAGGAAAAGGGGCAGACATTTTTCCACCATTCCTGAATGGCGCACAAGGCACAATGGCTAAGCATCCTGGGACTGTGATTTCAGTACTGAAAAAGGAAAATAATGTGCATTCCTTGCAAAGGGAACTGATATGTATCACTGCCTTACTTTGTATGTTATTGTTCCTAATGTAGTCTTTGGAATAAGCAAGGAGAAACAGTGTACCCCCTATCAATTTTTTTATCAGCTAATTTTGAACAGGCAAGAATCAATGGGCAAGATTAGTGGATGCTTCTAACACAACTGCCCTACATGCTCTATTCTTCCTTCTGTGGCTGTATTTCAGTATAGAGAGCCTTCAGCTAATCATAGAACTCCTGAGTTTTTCAGTGTGTGACGTTTTTGCTTAACTTAGAGTAGGCAATGAAACACAACTCTAGCAACTCCATGTGGTATTGCCAGACCAATGATGATTTTGGGATGGGTGGCCAGATAAGTGACTTTTTTCCTTTCCTAGTAATTCCTAAAGCTTTTTTTTATTATTTTTTGTATTTTTTTTTTTACTATAACTGAACTGTATTTGGTGATCTTCATTCCTGAAAAACAGTAATATTAAAATCCAGTCTTGATTTGGTTGTTATCTGCGGTATAGGAGAGCAAAGAATTTGAAATTAGTACCTCTCCCTCTTTCTCTCCATCTCCTCAGCATTCTGTATCAGTCTCTTGAGTTTTGGTGACTAGTTGATGTTGCTTGCACCCATCTACATCTCCACCTCTTTAGCAATGACAATTAACAAAACTTAAAATACAGATAACCTTGTGCCTTCCTGGGAATGACCAAAATAAAAGTGTTGCTCTGTGTATGGGAGGCATGCAGGCAGGCAGGCTAAGACAACCTTAATTTTAAGGGTCAATTTTAAATATTTAAGTTGTATAACCTGTAGAGAGGGCATGGATTGTGGTTTGTTTAAAATGCCATTGAGATGCTAGAATACAATGACACAGGAATATCAGCTGTAGAGATCGCATAAGAAAAGATGCCCTTTACACAAGTTATTGTGTTACTTATCTGTGTGTACTGATTTCTCCAAAGAATATTGCTATATAGCTGAGGCAAGCCTTCCCTTTATAAAGAGTCCTCTGATTATTCCCCCTCATTTTCCTATTATACTTTATCTTTTTACAACTTGTTAGAAATGTAAGTAATATTGCAGATAAACTCAATCTTTCATTTGCTATTTGCATGAATGAATCAACTTTTCTTCATAGATAGCTAATGTTATAGGCTTCTCTATTAAGACAAGCTTTAATGTATTAAAATATGGCCTATTCAGAAAATAGGTCATATTTTGAAAAGTTAAATTATTAATGGTTCAAATAGCATGAAAAGCAGAAAGAAAAATGGTAATGAAATCTTGATATATTTCAATACTAGGAGAGAATAAAGCAAACTAATCATAAAGGCATAAAACTGCTGCACTCAGTCATTTGAAAAACATGCATAGAAATGAAAAAAATAATTTGAGAAGTCAGGAGGTAAAGAAAAATATTTCTGTTGAGAGAATATACTGTAAAATGCTAGTAATTAGAGCATTTGTATGTGCATGATTTGTGCATATTTTTCTCTCTTTAAATACATAGTAGTAGAGCAGCGGAAGTCCCCAAATTCGTGGCTTCTCCTGGAGAAGGTATTATGTGAACAGATCACGAAATAGTAGGAAAAGCAGGCCAGAAGCAGTGGAAAAGCTATAAGTTCATCAGTCTCTAAAGCAAGCTCTATTGCTGTGTGGGTATAGTGCTTGTACAGGGGTAGGTGCACGCCACGCTTCTGGATCTGGCTGCCTGGACATTTGGACATGAGCAGCTACTGCTTCATGGAGGAGCTGGCTGGGGAAATCGCATTAGGAGAAACAAGCTCAGATGGAGCTTCCCTTTAAAGACAGTCACATTGTAAGAGCAGCATAATATGATTAAACATCTTGCAAAAGCACCCCCCTCAAAAAAAAAAAACAAAACAACCAAAACCAAACAACCCATACGCAAAAAAATCCACACAAACTCCCACCCTCCCCAAAACCGAACAAAAAAGCCAACAACCACCCCTACAGTACTCAGTTTTGAAAGGGGTAAAATCTTGCTAAAAGCAAGAAAAATTAGGTAACTAAGAGTTGAGTCTTTGAGTGAGTTGGAAATTGGGGAATACTATTTGCGGTAGAGGAAGGCAGAAAATTAGAAGAGGCATCTGACATGGCTAAAGAGTTGATGTTGGGGGGGGCCTTGACTGTACCACGAGGCTCTAATTGCCCTGAACAATTGTGTTTGTACCTGCAGGGGCAGCCCCTGTGAGGGGGAGGCAAGTTTGAGGACAAAACCAGAAAGGCAACAAAATAAATACTAGGTGTTTTTAAAATACCTTATTAATAGTAGGCTTGCCAGATGATGTGTAAAGCCAATAAGTGATCAGGTCATAAAAGCATATGACTGTGAAGCCACAACATACTAAACTAAATGCATTCTATTTATTCACGTATAGTTAATTCTGTGATACATGGCCGCATCTCACATGTTTTTCTTATTAGTGATTTATGAGATTTGTCTTTTATAAAATGTTGGTTGGGAAGTTAGGAAACAAAGTGATAAAATTAACTAGAATCAGTACATGTAACCTTACAGCCCAATAGCTAAAGTATTTGCTGGTAACAGCTCTGAGGCACAGCATTGACTCTGCAGAGCTTCAGCACTAACACTTGACAGGCTTGCTTTGAGTTTTCTCTAGAGCTCTATTTTACCTCATTTACCTGTAATACTGATTGTTTAACAACAAGTACGATTACTTAGTTTTATGTAACTTTGTATGGTTCTAGCTTTGTATGATCATGTGTTGCAATGCTATTGTTATAATAAGTTGTAATTTCTGTAGAGTGATAGTAATGATAACCCATTTTACACAGAATAACTACTTGCATATGATGATAGAATACAAATGCAGCTTAGAGGAGTATAGGTGTCCACTGATAGCAGAAGTTTTGGAGATGTGGGCACATGATGAAACTAGAGACCTGGGGCTATGAGCAAATTATACTAGTCAATTACTGGACACCAAAGGAGTGCAACACTGAACAGGGAAAACTAGTTTTAGAGCTAAAAAAGGGACTAAAAAAGAAGTGTTTAGCATATGTAAAACCTGTCATATACATTAAATCCAGACATAAAATGGAACTGCAGACAAGTGAAAAAAAAAAATAAAAAATCTAGGCACAACATGTTTGAGTATGTGAAGATAGGCCATGATAGATCATAAGATGAGGAAGACGTAACACTATCAACATCAGAAATCTCCTAGCTGTTTTAAGGGAAAACCTGCTCAGTTCACTTAGCTTAATCTAACTTAAGATCAAGCAATTTATAAAGTTATTGCTGAGTTGTATTAACCAGCTATTATTGATTTATCTATTTGGGGTTAATATCTGCTGTACAACAGGTAAGGTAAGATATTAAGTATTTTTACATGGAAAAACAAACCACAAAAAAAAAGAACCAACTTCTACAACTAAACTTCCTAAATTCTAACCACACACACTCCTCCCACAGGACTGTGGGGTACAGGCTGGGTGTTAGGTGCTCATGGCCTCCCATGGCGAGGCTATGCTTTGTAGCATAGACAGAGGTTATAGAGCCAGCAGGACTAGTACTGCCATTTCTACTTTAAGGTAGAGTAGAAGTTACTTGCCCTTATTATACATTTTCGTTTCTTCTGTATTTCTCAGGTGAACTTTTAATTTATTTCCAAATTATTTGAAATTTCCTACATGCTGTTTAATTTGGCTGATGTTTATTTTCCTCCTTAGTGCCATCAGAGGCTGGTGGTTCTCAGCCATAGGATTTAATGTGGTCAGTTTCAGGCAAGCACGCTCCTGACAGCTTTGTGCTTTTGATCTGCCTGCACATACTGTGTATACTCATTCTAATCCTACTCATGTTGTCATTCAGTGCATTTGCTGAGGGTGGGTCGTGTAAGCATGCTCACACCTGTGAGGGATTCAGGGTGCTGACAACTCACCACAATAATACCCACATGTGTTCTAGAGGAGCATAAAGTTGGCAGCTAACAACAGAGAAAGGGATAGATACAGTAAAATCTGCTGTAAAGGAGCTTTCTAGTGTTACTGTCCAGAACAAGCAATACCTGCAGAGTCTGAAGATATTCTTGTAAAGATAATAATAAACTCTGTACAGATCATTGTTAGTTTAAGTATCAATATGCTTGTAGCTTTGCATGTAACGTGTGCTTCTTTATCCCATGTAGATTACGCTGGGTGTTTGATACGGTACCTCCACCATACCAGTGGTGGAGATATAATAGGTGTAATTTGGATGCATCACAGGACCAAAAGCTTTTCCAAACTGCTTTGACCAAAGTATTAAAAAAAAAAAAAAAAAAAAAATTAAAAAAAAAG